>CAWVNO010000537.1:30200-128200 GCA_963930645.1 Salticus scenicus | reverse complement strand
GTTTGAATGTTTCCTTAACACGCACGCACACACACACACACACACACACACACACACACATATATATATATATATATAATTATTAATGTCTAAACGTTTGACACCACTAGAAAAAATAAAATTGTCAGTAGATATTTTATCCATTTTATCCATTTTATCATTTTATCCATTTTGTATGTCCGATTGCATTTTTTTAAAAATTTATAATAGAAAGAGAAATAAGAAACAGAATAAGGGAAGAAAACCTAGTGTTAACATAACATATAAATGCATGTGCATATATACCTATCTGTAATGCATCTTTTAGCATTTATTATTCATTTTTAAAATTAAAATAAAATATTCCTTTTATTCAAAGCTTACTTTTGAGAAAATTTAAATTAATAAAAATAATAAAATAAAGCAAAATACTTTAAATTAAAAATATATAAATGATAATTAATGATTTCCCAACTGGTCTGACATTTTAATTTTATGTTCATGTATTCATTTATTTAAAAATTGCAAAAGGAAAATTTGGAAAAAAAAAGTACACTGGAAAAAGGGATACTGGAAAACGGAATATTCTTAAATTTTTCCAAGCATTGTATTATTGGTATCGTACGACTTTTTTCTCTACTGAATAAATACGTGTTGCTTTTATTGTTTATTAAAGATATATATTGGTTTTTAATAACTGAACATTATTCTTTACATTATACATGATGTGACATTTTTTGGCCGTTTTTAGAAAATGTTATACCACGTAAAATGTCTGAACACTGTAAGTTTAAATATTATTTCTTTTAACTATTTGCATTATATTTTACGTTACATGCATATTTTAGTGTGCTTTTTATAATTGAATCGTTCATTTGAGAAACACCTCATATCCAAAAAAGTAAACTTTCGGGAAATCAAAAAAAAAACCAGCTGGTCCATAATTTAACATCATATATTTTTTGAATTTTTTTATATGTTTCTACAGGGGTTTGGTAAGCTAATTCTACCGAAATAAAATTTTATTATTTTTATTTTGATATTTAAAAAAATTATAAACTTTGTTGGAGATGTGTTGTTTCTCAAATGACTGACTAAACGATATTTTATCAGGTATGAAATTAAAGGTAAAACAATTCAAATTATTAATAAAAATTAGTATTTTATTTTTCAAATAATATATACACATTTTTCAAACATTGTTTCTTAAAACATTTCAATGTCATCCATATCGATATTTGGCCAGTCATAAATTTTTGAATAAAATTCACCAACAATGTCTACAGGTATATAGGCTTCGACTTTCTTAAGGTCATTGATTTTGTTGATATTGATAGGTACACATTTTTGCGGGTAGGCACTGATTTTTGGAAGCTCTGGTAAACCAGTTCTCGGTTTTTTCAAGTCAAAAGATTGTTTATTGAGTCCACCAATACAGTTTTTTACTTTAATTTGGCCTACATGTTTATTAGAGTAATGAAACTCCATAAAAGTTGAAATGTTGAATTTTATTTTGTTTTCCTTTGGGATATTCTTTGCTTGAGTCTCCGTATGATATTACATTTCTTTTTATAAAATTGACCACACCTTGATATAAAATCCTTTAATTTTTCTCTTTCTACTATTTCCACCAGGAACTTGTCCTGAATAGCAGCAGAGTGCAACGTAAGTTCAGCATACTGTTTTACTGTGTAAATCCTGTCAGTTGTTTTAATTTTTCGTTTGATTACACTAAAGTCGCGGTCACACGGAAGGTACGAATACCTCGAATAGGAAAATAGTTATGAATACTGTCGAATCGGTCAGTTTCTATTAGGGCTAGAAAAAACCGCACAACCACGGTGTTTTTGTTTTGTCCAGGTGCACCATCGGAAAAAAATGAAGATGCCTAACACCAGTATCAAAACCTTCATTAATATAATCAACTAAAAATGAACAAATTTCATTTGGTCCCTTCTTACCTAAGCCCTCATGATATACATTAAAAAAGAGATTAAGTAATAGAGAGTTTAATAAATAGTGGTAAAATGATAGATATTTTTCCAACTTTCCAGTAAGCCACAAATTTCTCTAAGTTAAAAAAGAATCGAAAATCAGTAAATCTCCATACTGAAACAAAACCAAGTCTCTTTTTCTTCTGACATAATAAGAATATATCTTTCATACAGCTTAGAAGAGGGGGGGGGGGGAATGAAAACTACGTGTGAAAAAAGATTAGACAAATAAAAAGACAAGGTATCTGAAAAAAAAAGAAGTAAACTCGCAAAAAAAATAAATAAAAAAATAAATAAACATCTCGTCTACGAACCGCAGGCCACGGCCTAGGCATCTAGGCACGTCCCAATGTGCCTGAGTTAAGAAGGACAGGTAAATCCCCAAACCTGGTTTAAGAGGTCTCAAAGGGATTATTCAGGAGCCACATTAAAGTAGAATAACAAGAAACAGTGCTACCACCAGCCACATTCTTTTGTAAGTCATTTGAGAAACAACACATTTCCAGGAGATGAGGTGTTTCTCAAAGGAATGGATATTTTCAAATGCGGCATCACCATGGTTATTAAGTGGAGATGAATTGTTTTATGCATATTGGATTTTTCTAGCCTTCACCAACAATTTAATATGTCTAACTCAATTTTGGCCAAAAATGGACATGAGGTGTTTCTCAAATGACTGATTCAATTATACATACATCAGTTATGTTTTATTCTGAACATTTAAATTTACTTCAAAGAATTCAAAGAAATGCGTAAATATATTATTATTGATGATATGGTGTATTTAATTTTTTTAATATGCATTTTGAACCATAATACCGAAAAAACAAATAATTAATAAAAAAATAAATAAATAATAACATTATTTTACGGATATATTAGGGGTCAGATAAATGAAATTAAAAATATATTTGTTTGAATTTGTATCAAATGAAACATATTGTTTAGCTAAAATTTAAGTTTTTCTAAAATATTTCAAATACTAAAATTAATTAAAATAAATAAATAAATAAAATTTTATGTAACAAAACTCTTTGTAAACAATATGAAATATATTGAAAATCTTATAGGTAAACGTATATTGCATTATTTAAATACTATTAAGAATATATTTTATGCTACGTTTAAAAAAGTTAAATTTGATTTAAAAATACGTATTTTATTTGAGATAAAATGTCATGTATATTAATCGCAACTTTTGCAGTTCATTAATTAAATTACATTAGTTTTATGACCCATAATAAGAAAGTTAATTAATCTGTTTTTATGCTAATCTAGTTAAAGAAGTATCGCTTTTTTTTTCACTTCATACGCGACTTAAATGGCAGTTACATGGGTGTAATTAAAGTATAAATTAAAGAAAAAAGTTAATTATTCTTATTACAGAAATTATAAGCTTAGATTATGTGATAAAAATTCTATAATAATTATACTTATCTCATATTTTTTCTGAATAAAATAAATTTTATTTTCTTGCACGATTAACTTCTATCAATCTTAAGTGATTGTGATAAAAATGGCTTTAGACCTAATTAATTACATGTGCGATGAAATATAAGAAATATTTAAAAATTACTTCTCAGTTGAAAAATATCTTCTGCATCATGTCATAAATTCGATTATACAGCATTTCAATAATTATGCTCTCTATTATGTACTTCTCCATTACTATAAAATGAATACTATAGAATTTACTGTGGCGCAATATGAATTTCAGTAAAAATAAAAAAAAGCATAAAATAAAAAAATGAACGAGTTAGTCTTGTATATAATATATACTATACTAAGTTCAATTTCTTTCTTTCTTTCTTTCTTTCTTTCTTTTTTTTTTTTTTTTTTTTGGAGGGGGGGGGGGATTTTTCGTCTTTAAGAAAATCAGCGCTGAGTGGTAAACCGCGCTTTACCCGTCTGAAAAAAGGAAAAGGAAAATAAGAAAAGAGAAAATGGGTTTTCATTTAAACAGTTCGAATGATTTTGATTATAATTTATGGTTAAGAGTTTTTTGATATAATAATCGGTATAACTTATCTTCATCTTTAGAAAAGTTGGCGTTCACTGGTAACCAGTGCTTAGTTTGACAGGAAAAAATATAAATATATATATACATATAATACTTCTTCCAAAAATTTCTCCAGTTGTATGAATATGGTCAATGGTATTAAAACTACTTCAAAATTCTGCTTGTTCTTTAAGTTGCGCTACATCTAATTGTTTCTTCAAGTGGTTCGGAAGAACTTTCGTCAGAATTTTATGCAAAATTGTGATTAGGCTTATTGGAGGATAGTTTCTAATGTCTTTTGGAAACTGACTGAATGATTTTGATAAATCAGTGGATTTGTGGAAATAATTGAACTTAAATTAAATTAATCTTCAAGAAATTTAGCATTTACTATAAAACCTCACTTCATCTGAGAGGAAAACTCAGAAACAAGATTTTCTTAATGCTGCTCGAATGGTTTTGATAAAAGAAAAAAAAAAAAAAAAAATAGAGAAATTTTTTCTCTAATTGAATTACTGCAAGAAATGTAGCATTCATTGGTAATTCGCACTCCGCTCGGTAAAAAAGACAGAAAATGGATTTATCTGAAACTACTCAAAAGTATTGAAAAATATTTAAGCTTACGAATTTTTGAGATAACAAGTCCTAATGCATTATTCTGAACTCCGAGAAAATTACCGTTCCCTCGTTCCGTATAGGAAAACTGCTGAAAAAGTTTTAATAAAAATTGAGAGTCAGTATTTTTTAGATGGAAATTAAATTATAGACTATAAAAAGGAAAAAAAAAAAAAAAAAAAGAAAGGAATAAACTAATTTAAAATAGAGATTTTATTCATTAAATTTTAAAGTATCTAAATATTTAGTGCAAGACATGTCGTGGGATTATAAAAACATGACAAACAACAACTTCTAGAACGTCAAATAGAAATAATAGAAAAACTGATAGCTATTTCGATAGCATTTAGCGTACCGTCTTCAGTGCAGGAAAATGGTACACTTTATCTCGCCTCAGTGGACGTGATATATATTCTGGGAATAAATAGGTCGCAAATGCACTGAAGACGGTACACTAAATGCTACCGAAACAGCTGTCTGCTTTCCTATTATTTCTATTTGGCATTCTAGACGTTTTAGTTTGCCTTGTTTTTATTCTCTAAATAATTGTAAGAAAATGACTCAATTTTCAATAATTTAACTCTAGTGGCAAATAACTTATTAAAAACAAAAATTAAATTCCCATTCATCAAATCAATTCTCTTTCTAATTATATCCAAACAACGTAACTTTGTATCGGTTCAATGTAATTTTCATTCCAATCATACAAATTTAAGATTTGCAGCCGACAGCAAAACTTTTAAACCACACATCCATATTTTTCATATTTTTCCTTTTTATTTATTTATTTGATTTTAGAGAAACAAAAGTATGGAAGAACGTAGCATGTTGAATATTTTCGTTTAATTCTACAGAAAAAAAAAAAAAAAAATTTCTTTGGTATTTTCTAGCACGAAACGTCAATTCCTCTATATCTAAAATATAGATACATAATTCTACTCCGTTTAAACAATTATTATTTTGCTAGTTTAATAAATATATATAAATAATATATATATATATATATATATATATATTAGGGTGGTTCGAAAAAAACTTTTTTTTAAATTTCAAATCGCTATAGTGCGGAAAAGTTGCCATTGGTATAGACATGAAAAAAGCACTAATTATTATTTTTTTATTAATTTGTCATTTTATTAATTTGTTAGCAAAAAATTGTGAAAAACCCTAATTTTTCATAATTTTTTTAAGCACGCCAGATGGTTTAAATTTCGTTCCTATCCCATGAATTAACTACTAAAAGTATGCAAAATCAATATATATGCACTTGTTATACATTTGTTTCATAACTTCCGGTCGCGCAACATAGTACAAAATGAGTAAAATTAGTAGTTTTTTCAAAATTTCAAAATTTAGTACATTTTAATCATACGACTTCTAGAAATGCTGTAGTTTAATTCTATTACAATAATATATTTAAAATCCAAGCATTGTAGATAAACATGGCTATAAGATAGACGTGGCGTACGTGACGAATGCCAGCGATGCGCGCGCAGCGCACCCAGTCACAGCCATTATCGTTTCCCGCTATTTCCTTTTGTCTGCTTATGCCGCTAGCTCGAGTCAGTACTAGATTGTGTTGTACTTAAGTCCTTATTTTTCTGTCTACTTTTGCGTTCAATGTTTGTACTTGAATACGACAGTTATTGATACAATGGATGTGCCAAAGAAAGTTGGTATAGGTACAAAACCTAGAAAAGATTTTAAGTTCCCTATTTTTGGTCACCCACGAGACTTGTTACACAACAAGCTTCCTACTCATGAAGATGCCCTTCGCTGCTGCTTTCAACAGAGATTCAACCTAGCTGTGACAATAAACAACAAGAGTGTATCTTTTTTAAGAGAAGCCTCAACAGTGGCAAAGAAAATTATCGGTTTATATGACAAAGCCTCGATCACAACTGTTACGGAGTACAGAGTCATCCAGCTACTTAGTTCTTACTACGAATCATACAGTAAACTCAGAAAGTCGTTTCATCGCTACAAAGATAAACCAGCATTCAAACTTAAACTTGACAATTTGAAGAAGAAAGAATGCTCTCTTTTTGATATCGCGGCGTGTAAATGTGTAATTGTTGCTAATGACTGTTCATGTAAGAAATCTTCAGATACATGTGTATGTCCTCTAAGTGTGAACTGCATTTGTGAAAGAGAAAAAAATATTCCACCTTTTGAATTAAGGTTTACGTACTTGCACATTTACACGCCGCGACATCAAAAAGAGAGCATCCTTTCTCCTTGAAATTGTCAAGTTTAAGTTTGAATGCTGATTTATCTTTGTCACGCTGAAATGACTTTTTGAGTTTACTGTAAGATTCGTAGTAAGAACTAATTAACTAGATGACTCTGTACTCCGTAACACTTGGGATCGAGGCTTTGTCATACAAACCGATAATTTTCTTTGCTACTGTTGAAGCTACTCTTGAAAAAGATACACTCTTGTTGCTTATTGTCCCAGCTAGGTTGAATTTCTGTTGAAAGCAGCAGCGAAGGACATTTTCATGAGTAGGAAGCTTGTTGTGCAACAAGTCTCGTGAGCGACCAAAAATAGGGCACTCACAATCTTTTCTATTTATTGTACCTATACCAACTTTCATTGGTACATCCATCGTATCAATAACTGTCGTATTCAATGAAAACACTGAATACAAAAGTAGAATACGGACTTAAGCACAACACAATCTAGTACTGACTAGAACTAGCGGCATGAGCATACTGAAGAAAATAGCGGGAAACGATAATGGCTGCGACTGGCAGCGCTGAGCGCGCATCGCTGGCATTCGTCACGTACGCCACGTCTATCTTATAGCCATATTTATCTACAATGCTTGGATTTTAAATATATTATTGTAATAGAATTAAACTACAGCGTTTCTAGAAGTCGTATGATTAAAATGTACTAAACAGTGAAACTTTGAAATTTTGAAAAAAACTACTAATTTTACTCATTTTGTACTATGTTGCGCGACCGGAAGATATGAAATAAAAGTATAACAAGTGCATATATATTGATTTTACATACTTTTAGTAGTTAATTCATGGGATAGGAACGCAATTAAAACCATCTGGCGTGCTTAAAAAAATTATGAAAAATTAAGGTTTTTCACAATTTTTTGCTAACTTCGATGGCATTGCGCGACCGGAAGACAAATTAATAAAAAAATAATAATTAGTGCTTTTTTCATGTCTATACCAATGGCAACTTTTGCGCACTATAGCGATCTGAAATTAAAAAAAAAGTTTTTTTCGAACCACCCTAATATATATATATATATATATATATTTTTTTTTTTAATGTATTTTAAATGTATTTTAAATGTATATTCATCTATTCCTAAAACATAAAATTTCACATTATATTACATCTATCTTAGATTTTTTAAATAAAATACATCAAAGTAATTTTTCTAATGGACGTATAGTTTCTGGCACAGGATCCTAGAAGTAGAGCCTCTGATTTTGCGTTATATTTGCAGATGCATTTAGGTGTATTCATGCAGCGTAAATATTATTTGAAAGGAACATAATGTACGGTTACAGATAAACACATATTTGGGAAAAGAAGATATTTCTTTATTTTACTTTAATAAAATTAAATTTGTTTCTTTGTACAGTCAGTAACAAAAGTGTCCGAACACTAGCAAAAAATCCTATGTAAAAAAAGTACACTTCATACGGTTTTGCTAAATGAATCCTTATCGAATCATGTTATTAGTCAGTGTAAGAACATGATTCGATAAAGATTTATTTAACAAAACCGTATAAAGTGTTTTACATAAAATTTACTTTTTTACATTTACTTTTTTTACATACAATTTTTTCTACTGTTCGGACACTTTTGTTACCGACTGTATATGTGTCTGTATTTTTTGCATGTAATATGCATTTTGAGTTAATGAACAGTGGCTAGAATTTTTTATAAAAGAACAATCGAACAATATTAATATCAGTTCTGTCTTTTAGAAAGATTATATATAGGTAACAAAAGTGTCCGAACACCAGCGAAAATTCCTATGTAAAAAATGTACACTTTATACGGTTTTGTTAAATGAATCCTCATCGAATCATGTTCTTACACTGACTAAGAACAGGATTTGACAAGGATTTATTTAACAAAACCGTAAAAAGTGTACTTTTTTTACATAGGAACTTTTGCTGGTGTTCGGACACTTTTGTTACCGACTGTACATATGTACATATATATATATATATATATTGCATATACTTTTTTAATACGCATTCTGCAATAAACTGAACCAAAATTTTATATTTTCAGAATCAGCTCAAAATTCCACACATACGAAGAAACAAGCAAGCAGATATATTGCTCATTTTAATGTGAAAAAATTTCTGTATTTTTTTACCATTCTAAAATTTAGATCCATTATTCACTTTGCGTGAATTAAAATGTTATTGTGTAAAAAAGGAGTTTATTGTAAAAGATTTAATAAATGTCCAAAATATTCTAAACATATGAAGGAACTATTTTGTGTCTGTATTTTTATCATTTTTTTAAAGGAAATCTATTAAACTATATAAATTCGGCATGTAAATACAATTGAAATTACCATAGAAACTGTATATATATATATATAAATTTTTAGTGTTTACCTAAATAAAAATATCTGATTTATTTCTAATCTGACAAACTGTACATTCCCAATTTAAGATTGAGTCGTATTATTCGATTTATCTGTTTATATTTATTCTATTTACTATTAAAAATGTTCTTTATAAAATATATTAGATCGATATAAATCAGTTTCATGGAGGTATGGAAACCATAAAAATATCCTCCCTCGCCAAAAACGTATTTATAAATAAATGTTTTCCTGTTATAATTTAGTTCGGTCTCTTTGTATATATATATATATATATATATTATATCGATTCTTTTAAATTTAATTTAACAAAGTTCTTATGTTAACTAATATTTCACTTTCATCATATATACGCTTTCATACACAATCAATACACATCTACTAAAATTTTGTCACTGTAAATATAAACTGACAACAAAACTTCAGGAAAAAAAAAAAAAAGAAAAAAACACACTTTTTTTCTGTGTAGTTCATTAAATAAAAACAAACTTCCATTTTTCTTTTGAATCATGTATAACCTAACTGTTAATAAAACGGATGAGCTTCGGGGAATATGCTAAGTTTAAATTTAATTCACCCAAGCTTTTTTGAAATTTATGCTGTCAAAGATGCATTATTTAAAATGACATGCATGTATTTCTTAAACACGTAAACAGAAACTGGGAAACATTTAAATATTCGATAGTATATCATGTAACGCATGACAGCTCTTTCTACTAGAAACTCGCAAAAAAATTAATGTAACCTGTCATGAAATAAGAAGGCGCAAACATATTATTTCTTTCTTTCGTTTTCTTTCTTTCTTTCTTTCTTTTTTTTTTCCATTACCCAAAAACAAACAGAATTTATTTTTTTTTAAATGGTAAAGTAAACTAAATTGTAGAATAAAAGGCTAACACATTGGAAAGATTTGTAGATTTACAGATTCGTTTAATGAGAAAAAGTACGGAAATAATACTATAAAAATATTTTTCTTAGTAAATTATTTGTGTTACATGCTTAATTATAAATTATGTGTGTTGTATCTTATATATTTATAAAAAAATATATTTTTAATATATGAAATTTTTTCGTAACTGTGAAATTTAATTTGGGTATTAACAATGAAATAATATCAAAATTTATTTGTAATTGCTCGTACTAAATGATTTTCTTAAAAATAAATAAATAAATAAATAAATAAATAAAATATAGAATATTGCAACCAGAATACTGAATTTCATTATACATATATATATATATATATATATAGGCATTTCTTAAATATTTTTCCTGAAAATAATTTTCTGTTTCTTCTTTATAATTTGTATATCTTCTTAAAAATTTGTTTATTCTTAATAATTTGTAGTCCTTAATAATTTATTATTACATGAACCATAAATATATATCTAGTTTTTCATATAAATGACATTTAAATTTTATAATTTAAACGTCTATCAAACAGAATAGAAAACATTACAATAATAGAAAAAAACCTCTGAAATAAAGTTTAAAAAAAATTAGAATAAATTTTGTAGTTAAATGTATTACGAATATATATACGGAGAAGAATCAACTAAGAATAATTTTACTATTTTTAACTGGAAATATGTGTTACCTATCAGCAACATTTAAATACATAGAATAAAAACTTGATTCATATTATAATTTTAACACTGCAATGTGTTTGCTAAAGTTTAAACATATTATGGCGCACTTTTTTTTTTTTTTTAAATAGTTTCGATGGATATTTTTAAAATAGCATTCACCAGATTTATTCATTTTGTCAAAAGACAGAAATTTGTTAAAATGTGGCGATGGCGGTAAAATAAAAAGTAGTTAAATATCTACTACGTTTTGGCATTGTTTATATAGTAGAGTTAAATTGCATTCCGACACTTTCCATTGTAATGAAACGCACAAAGAAAATTACAGGTAAAATTAAAGTGATATAAAATTATTACATATTTAAAAATTGGGTATGGGGCATATTATGTGAATTCTTGAATACATATATATATGTATATATATATATATATATATATATATATATATATATTATGAAAATTTTCTGCATTAATTTTTTTTATGAATATTTTATATATTTTTCTTCCTATCTATATATCTATGTCTATGTAACTCTCTATCTCTTTCTATGTCACCAATTTCACTATCTAACTATCTCTTTCTATGTCACCAATTTCACTATCTAACTATCTCTCTCTATATGCGTGTATGTGTGTATTTATTTATTTATATAAGATTTAATGCTCTTTAGAATCTTATGACTAAATCATAAAAACATTTCATTGTGGATGCTCATTTCTAAGAATCGTCGATTAAAACGTTTGTGATAGAGACAAGAATGGAAAGAATTTCTAACAATTGTTCTTTAGAATTTTTCAATTATGAATGCTTTAAGATAGTGAATGATCTCAAAGTAAAATTGAACCAGTTAGAACTGATATAGCCATTTCAGGTAATAGAAAATCTCTAGTAATTTTGTATAACCGGTCTCGATTTCATGAAAGAAAATAACATTGAAATTAACTTTGCTAATAAATTTCTCTTTATTGACGGTACTAGTGTGAAAGTTAAGCCGAACGAGCTTACTCTTTCTGTAAGAGAAAATAATGTTCACCTAAAATCTGCTGCTAAATGCTTTCTAATGATGAATCTCAGTTATCTACTCATCTAAAAAAAATAATGTTCAATTGCATGCATCCATTAAACCTTTATATAATGATAAAACGTATTTAAGTTCTAAACCTGTCAAGTCGAGAGAGTTAACTATTTTAAAAGAAAATGTTGTAAATGAAAATGAAATGTTTTTCACCTACTTCACATTCAAATAGCTATGAACTTTTTTTACTTGCCCTTTGTATACATACCCCCTTTTTGCTTGCATGAACTGTATAAAATGCATATTTGTACTTCTAAATCTTTTTTGTTTCAACTAAAAGTTATATATATATATATATATATATTATTAGAGTGGAGGAAAATGTTCCTTTTGGCTATATGCATCAATCTTGTGTAACTTTACCCAATAAAAGGACTAATAACTTAGTTTTTTCGTTAATGCTATAGCCCAGGAAGGGAATACTTCTCTGTATATATATATATAAACTCTATTATATCATTAGAGACAAAATGTATCTATTGTCTTTTACAGATAAAGTGTAAACTCTTTTTATTCCTTGTAAGGAATTTTATTCCTTATATCCTGTAAGGAAATGTTATATTCTAGAAGTATTCTGGTGAATTTTTTCTGACGTTCCACGCTGTTCAGTTAATGACGTCATTTCTTAATCGACTTTCTAAGGAATTGAATCTGCAGATGGAATCCCCTCCTGTCTCTGAACGTCGTAGTTTTGCCATCACTTTTGAGTGGACACCCATTCTTAAGTATTGCAGTACAAGACTGACATTTCGCTGCGGACATTTTTTGGTGTGCTTTCGTCACATGAATTTGATCAAGCTGACTCTTTATTCACACTGACATTTCTTCATTTTGTGGACTTATTACTTTTTTTTCAAGTTCGTCGTTAACGAACTTCATACCACGAACGTTTTATGAAATATCTTACTGTCGCAATTGTAGAAGCGACCCATCTGTGCCAATCGACTTCTAAACATAAAACTGCTTTATTGGTTTGACAGGAAAATTGTTTGTACTCCCCTTCTGTAAAACGTACCGAGAAACTCAAATATATAACTTTTCAGAATTTTCTTGTTTAAAAGCTCTGTTTTATTCTAAAAACCCTAATTCATTTTTTATTTTTCTTGACAGTCACAGGTTTTTTGCTCAGAAAACTTGGCTTTTTTTTTTTTTTTCTCCACTTAGATTACTTACCCTAGTATCTTAAAAAAGGCAGTATTTTTACTTCACTGTAACTTGACTTCCCCCCATTTATATATACAGGGTGTTTATAAAGTCCCGGACCCATTTTGATGTTTAATAACTCATAAAATGATAAAAATAGATTAAAATTAATAACATAAATGGTTAGATAGACTCAAAAAGTTTCATGACCCTTGTCAATGAACTTCCATGTGTGACCCCTTCGTCGCACGGTGAATATCAAGTCGATAGTAAATTTCACGCCAGGTAGCGGCAAGCATGTCGTCATCCACAGAGGCTATTGCGGTTGTAATTCTGACTTTTAGGTCATCAATGTTCGACACTCTCCTCCTGTAAACATTGTCCTTTACAAATCCCCAAAGGAAAAACTCCATCGGCGTTATATCAGGTGAACTGGGTGGCCGAGGAATTGGACCTCCTCGCCCAATCCATCTTCCTGGAAAATGGTCATTCAAAGAACTAGGAACGATGGTACCCCAATGAGGTGGTGCACCATCTTGTTGCAAAAAGACATGTGGCCGAAGCTTTTCTAGTTGTGGAAATACGAAGTTTTCTAACATGTCTAAGTATACGACTGATGAGACCGTCTTTTCTGTAAAAAAGAAAGGTCCAATGACTCGGTCGTGCATTAGTCGACAGCACACATTAACCTTTGGGGAATCCATTTGTGCCTCACGGTATTCATGGGGGTTTTCAAAATAGTCAAAGAGAAAAAAAATGTCAAAAGAGAAAAATGCAATTAATAAGCAGACGATATTTAGAAAAGTACAGATATTTAGACTGGAAAATGAAATTATCTGAAATTAACCACACGCGCAGACGATATTTACAAAAGTAAAGATATTCAAACCTGAAAAGAAAATATATGAGTTATTCCATCAATAAATGCCTTAAGTTTGTTTGTATCTTCATTATTTTATGAGTTATTAAACATCAAAATGGGTCCGGGACTTTATAAAAAACACCCTGTATATATAAATAAATATATATATATATATATATATATATATATATATATATGAACGCTACTCTCAAGCGATACTTAATTTAGTTGAAATTATTCTTTAGGTTGAGTTCTCACATTCCACTTGGAAGGCAGTAACATTTCAAACATCTCTTTCAAAACTGTTGTGGTTCCTTAGGTGAAGTTTCCATTTTTAATGGAGGGGTTGCAAGGATATGAGGTTGAGTCAATTGTAGGTCAGCGCAGGTAAGCGGTGGGAAAGTAGATCGTAGCGCATCTTCGAAGTTTTAGAATTTAAAGTCTAGTACCAGCACCCAGTGACGTAATGGTTTGACGTTGGAATAATTTTATGCCGACAAGGGAGTCACTAATGAGGAAGTAGTTTGCGAGGTATGTATAAATGTTATAAATTATTCGAATCGGAAAATTGAAGCGATAGAGGTTGTCGGTTTCGGTGTAGATATACAGCGGAATGTAGTAAGAGGTGTGTGTTGGTTGTAGATGATCAAGTAGATGGATTCATGCTATAGTGTGGTTCTGAGTAAGAGTTATCGAGTGTTACTGTGTTATTCATAGAGGTATTTGGATATCGTAGATCTTGTGAATCTAGCTTTAGTAGAGGTAGATAGATTTGAGTTATTTACGTATATGAGAGTCGCGTTCTGCTTCTCAATTCAAGAGTGGTGAGAAATCACTTTTATATTTTCAATGTTACTTATTTATTTAATCATTGTTCAGTTTCTCGGAGGCAAGTTACCCCCTTTTAGTTTAAGAGAAATTAATCTTTCTTATCTATTTTAAGAGAGTCTTTTTTATTTTTTATTTATTTACTTTTTAAATAAATATATATATGTATATAAAGTTGAATCGTTCAAGTATATATTAGTACAGAAAATGAAATTTAAAACAGAAGCGGGTTTTCTTATAAGTTGAAGGGTTTCTTAGATTAAAGAAAAATATTCCGGTGGCACATTCAATTGAAAGATCCTAATTAGATCTTAGTGTATCAATTTTCCAGGAAATTACTTGGACTATAATCTCTAAAATTTAGAGCAAGAATTTTCAGATTTTTAAAGTATCGTACATGAGCAGTGTCCAAATGATAACTCGCTAGTTTTGATTTCAAATCAGCCACCCTATAAGAGTTGCGACTTTCTCTAATTGTCTGAAATTGTGTGTGGCCTGATTTACCAACATGAGTCTTTACGATCATTTTGCAAAAAGTCAAATACACGCTTTATGAAGAATATCAACCTAATGCGGTCCCAAATGTTTTAAAGAGGTTTGATTTACAAACAACAGATTCGAATTTATGCTGTTGCCTAATAATCATTCGTTTTTTTTAAAGGTGTTATAAGTTGGGCATTTTTACATATATTTCCATATTATCGAGCGATATGACAAGTTGAATTTGTGTATGTTTATTTTATTTGGCCAATATATCCAGTGTAACAACGTCTTATAAGGCTAGCCGTGAGGACAAGTTCAAAGGTTTGGAGGGGTGGTAAATTGTAAGACAGACTGGGATTTTTTAAACATCCAGTCATTGGGTGTTCACTTATTTTCTCTCAACGTCTAGATTATCACCCCTATTTTAACACTGGACTCTTTCAGTCCGTATTTGCACAGAGTTTCCCATGGTCGTAAGAAATGAGGTTAAAGAATAGAGAATTGTATGCTGTTAATATATATAAAGCACTGAGATTTTATTATTATTATTATTATTATTTTATTTAGAACATTAATTTTATAATTAATTAAAATCAATCAAAATGTGTGAGCAAAAATTGTAAGCTTTGAAAATAGAAAATAAATAAATAAATAACTTACATAAAAAAGAAAAAGTAAATAATTTTAAACATCATTAACCGTTTCATTTTTAACACGCTTTTGTTAGCTTCACCAGGATGTATGTTTGTATGTTTGTATGCATAATGCATAATGTATGTTTGCAACCGGTCTGGGAGCAAACACAAAATCTATATTGTAAAAAAAGACTTCCCCTACGTGAACGCTGTGGCTGTGAGGTAAAGCTCCGCGCTACGAAGCTAAAGGTCTAGCGTTCGAGCCCAGTCAGGGGAGATTTTTTAAAAATGGTTTTTGTTTAATTCTAAATTATTTTAATTAAAGATTTAAATGTATGTAAATATTATGGTGTGTCATTCACACGATTTTCTCTTACCCTGCATTTTAATACTAAGATATATATTTTGTGCTTTTTAGTTCACATTTCTATAAAAGCGTGTTCTTTAATTTTTTAAAACTATAATATTATTATTTTTTTAATGAGATTCTGTTACAGACTAAATTATATTTCAGTTATGCTACAAAATCAAAGTAGAATTTCACTTATGTTTCAATCAGTTTGGTGGGAGAAAAAAAAAAAAAAAATGTTTCTAAAAATAATAAAATAATGGAAATAATCGTTGATTCTATTATTCTGGTGTGTTAGAAATGCAATGTATGTTTAATATATATATATATATATATATATATATATTATTATTATTATTATTATTATTATTATTATTATTATACATACATACATATATATGAGAATGCTAGAAAAATAATTTCAAAAACTAAAATAAGTTAAAAATTGTGTTTTGAAGAAATATGTTTACAATATATGTTTCAATTAAAATATATTATATATTTACTTGTAGGCTAAAATTATTTAAAGGCGTTTTTATCATAAAATGAATATATAAACATTTAAAAAAAAGTTTATTTTCAAAATGAAATTAAATGTAATCACTTTGATTAATCTTGCACTCCCTACAAGTCATCAATCTTTTTTCTTATATATCTTAACTGATCCGAGTCCCGTTAGAAACGTCGTTAAAAAAAAAAAAAAAAAAAAAAAAAACTTTAAATTACTCTAAGTATTGTAGACAAATGAATCAAGGAAGTTATTTTACTCTTAGAATACCTCCCAAGATGCTCTCGGGAAGAATGATTACATGACGGGAATAAATTACGCAGATTTCTTTTGTTTTGTATGTCAATCTTTAGAGACATATGCAAATTATTTTTAAATTAAAATTCAAAATAAAAATGTAAAGTTGATTAGTTATACCACAAAATTTTGAAGTGTCTTTTAATAGGATGATGAATGTGTAGTTTGGATAATATTTTGAATTACATAATTTTTAATTACTTCGAGTTTTGATAAAGAGATTAAATTAAATTTCTTTCCTTTGATCTAAGTATATTTAGAATGAAACATCTCAAGAAAACCCCCTATAATTAAGTACCTTTTTAATTTAGTAGCAACATTTAGATAAAAATGATAAATATTAATGAGATTTGTAAAGCAGTAATTTATAGTGAGTACTGATAATTACATTGATTATAATTAGTTAACATAAAGTATAATAATTACTTTCAATTTCTCAATTCATGCAATTTTTATCTACACTAAGGAAAAACTTTATAGGGACAAGCAAAACTCAACAAATATAAATATCCTTAAGTCGAAAATGTATTCATGTTTGGTAACTAAAAATATTACCAAATGCAAGTTTTTTTTTTTCTTTAAATAAATATGAATAAAATTGCTTTATGTATTTGAAGACAAACTAATATATATATATATATATATATATATATACATATATATAAGGACAACTGCATGTAAAATTATAATGAAATTGGTCATTTCAAGCGAAAAATACCCGTTTAAAATACAAAGAATGGGTTTCTAAACAAAATTTATACTTTTGTCATATCCTCAAGAATTACCTAGAATGACGGAGGGAAGTTATCTTATAAAGGCTTGCTTGCTGCCTCTTGATGTTCTACCATCTTTACTACTAATAATGTCTGTGTAACTCAAATGAAGACAAATTGAATAAGAACTAACTCTTTTTATTTCGAACTCTAAGTAAAGGGTAAGGCCGGGCTTTCATACTTGATATTCAACTTTCACTTAACTAAATTTAAAACAGATCTTAATCTTAAAGAAATCTATAAAATTCACGCCTTTCCAAACTTGGATTAAAACGGATAACCTCAATTTCTAACTTTGCAAGAGGAGAGATATTGCATTACTTTTTCTTTACAAAATGATAAACCTTCACAGACGTCAGAAGCGTAATAGAATCGCATGACATAAAAAGCTCGATCCGCATTGTCGAAAGCACATTTCCATAATTTTGGAAGATCCTATTAAGATACCAATTGGGGATAAACAATTTACATTTTCCTTAAAACATCTAACCTAAAAATACTGATATCAACTGAATCCAAAAACATTCGCAACTTTCTTTAACACTTCTCGCATTTCCAATGGAATCAATTACCAAGCTAAACTAAATCAACTGACAAATTTCTCTTACACAAACACAACTCGTCCATGGATAAATTACACTTTTTTCCGTTACTATCGAGAACTGAAGTGAGATTTGAATGCCTTGTGTCTTGAAACCTATCACTTTTGGATAAGCTCAGCTCGATTTCGAACACTTAGATTCAGAAGTGTTTAAGTGAGGTTCCATATCTTTACAATCTTTCTACCTTTTAAAAACAGAAAAGTCTTGCTTTTAAAGAATGTGTATTAAATGTGTTAGAAATTTATAAGAAACAAAAACAAAATATTTAAAATTGTAGTTTTTTTTTTTTTTTTTTTAATAACCTCAAATGAATGGAATGAGAATGTAAAATGAGAGGGAAAAATTCTTACTTATCGACAGAAAAGAACGATTTTTTAAAGAGTTTTGAATAAGTAACCAAATATTTGATATAAAATATTAATGTTATGTTCATAAATGTGATTCTTTCGGACTAAAAAATGTCCATTCTTGATTGATGAAATGTTTTTTTATTACGTTTGTATAATATGCGTCAATTGAAAGACACTTTTTCCAAACACAAAAATGTGAGGGTAAATTAAAGATATCTGCGGCACATTTTCAGTTAATATAACTATTCCAATGATTTTTGTCATCTACAAAATGGTGTTGTAGTTGACAACAAAATATGTTGATCAACATATTTGTCCGACAAATATGTTGTATTATCAGGCGCAACGTTGCTACATCGGTTGCCAGTAATTACTTTAGAAATTTATCTATTCCAAAAAACGCTTCCATGCATGCTTCTAAGAAACAAAATTCTTTGTTGAATGTAATTCATGGAATTTATTCAATTGGCTGGTGGACGAGTAGTTCCGATCTAAGCCTGATAGAATATATTGAGGCCTTTTAGCATGAGATATTTGAGTAATAGCACATAATATCAGTGTGAACAGATTGCATGATAGCCATCACACAAACTTGGAATACCATTTGAGTAAAGCTATAAAATGTCTTATAAGGATAAGAAAAAAAAAAAAGTAGCATTTTCTGTAAGATTTTCCAGACAGTATCTTAAGGTATTTTTTTGGCGTGTTACTGTACGAGCTCTTAGAGCTTTCATAGATCTAGTGCATTTGAACTTTTCAGTGGCAACTTCTGTTACTTCTTTCTCTAATATTAATTTTCCTCTTCTATCAGATCTAACACCTAGCGATCTAATTTGCTCGATTTTTTTTTAATCATACATCTGCAGCAGTACTATACTCTCTCATGTAAAGAACTATAAGAGTAAAGCACACTCAATTGTGGTAGGATGAATTTTAAGCACATATCAGTATTCAAAGAAAGAACTGCTGAGTAAACGATAGCTGTTCTTTTTTTAAAAAAGGCCAGCTATCGTTGTCCGCCAATGAAGGGTGCCACTGTCATGTAAGGACAAGAAAATTGGTATAATCATACTAGATTATGCAAAGTCCTTAGTGCGTACGTGACAGCAGCACCAAAAACTATCTTTTGGTGCTATTACCTCTTTCATGCACAAATCCTGCCCACACGCTTTCCCCAGTCCGCGTATGGAATTTGGTTCAATTCCGTTTATTAATTTTCACTGTAGAGACCCCGAAGCTGAAAAATAAATATTTTCATTCTACTCTGTATATAAAAAAATGATTTTAATTAATTAGCTATACAGCTCTAATTAATTATACAGATCCCAATGAAAATTCGTAATTTGTAGAATATATTGGTATTTGTAAACATAACATTGCTTTCTCTAAGAGGATAAAATTTTCCTTCAGGCAAGTATACTGCCAAAAATACTGCATTGACCTAGTGGTATGAAACCGTAGGTTTGCAGGTTAAAAATGCTTGACTTTGAAGGATAATATTACATAGTGTCATTATATATATATATATATATATATATACCATAAAGCACACTTTTATATGAAGATATGACCTTAAAATTTATCTGATATTTTATCTAGAGGATACTTATGTATATTTTATCTAGAGGATACTTATGTATATTTTATCTAGAGGATACTTATTTTTAATTACAGAATTCATATTAAGTATTTTCAAATCAGGTTCTTCCAAAGCATTCTTTAGTAAAAAAAAAGAAAAAAAAACTGTTCATTCCTTTTTTAATTTTATTTTCAATGATTGACATTATTATAAAATAAATATTGTTTACGTATGAAAACATTGTGAGGTTGAGACGTCAGAACGTCACCACAGTTGTTTTAATTAAGCTGGATCCAGCAAGGTAGGAAGTGGGGACGGTTAAAATCACTCCGTCGTCAGTGACTCGGTAACGGTTGAGGTCGGAGTAGTTTTGGGTCTGCAGGGTGCTGCATTAAAAGACTTAGATTTTGAATATTAGATAAATTAGAAGTGATTTTTAAAAGTACGGATTGAAATGTAGTGAAAGGAGGGTGTAGGAAGAAGTATAAAAATAGAGATGGTTTTAGTAGATATAGTGGATGTTGGAGGATCGTATAGTGGATGTTGGATGATCGTATAGTGCAGGCCTGTCCAACCCGAAACACTTGGTGGGCCACATTGGAAATCTATTTTATTAATTCGGGCCGCACCGTATGTACAGTAAAAAAAAGCTCCCCCCACCCCGCCCTTCTTTCCCTACTAATTTCGTCGTAAATTAGTATAGATACATTCGGCTAGTGCCGATCGATTAGTAATAAGGCTTAGTTAGATTTTGCGTAAGGGGTGTCTACATATTAAAACTGGCATCAACTTCATTTTTTTCAAAGGCAACCCCAAATTTCGACAAGCTTTTTGGATTATTTGTATCAAATCAGCCCAGAAGATGGTATAATTTACATGTTTCTTTCAATTTTTCACATAATTTGTTTAAATATGGTGATGCAAATAAGTAATAAACATTAATCCATGTTTTCCCCAAAAATTAATTGAAATTTCATTTTATCAACATTACATATGCATATGTGCATATATGTTTTTGAGTATATGATTCATGCATGTATATACTTTTCCCGGAGAAGAGCAGGGTGAAAATTCGAAGCAGAATACATTAATTTAAATAATTTTCATTCACAAGCTAACAAGAGAATCGTGAAAAATTGATGATTATATATTAGAACTATAATAAAAAGAATGAATAATGGATCTAATAATATTTCATTACAAAAGTTTTTAGCTACAACAATCGTTGAAAGATATTCGAATGATCGTTGAAAGATATTCAAAAAGTCTGAACGTATTTATTAATTTTTGATCCGTTAACCAAAGTTGTCACATTAAATATCGTTAGCCTCCTCGCGGGACGCAAGATACTACGTGGTGGGCCGCATGCGGCCCGCGGGCCGCGGGTTGGCCACCCCTGGTATAGTGGATGTTGGAAGATTATTATAGTGGTTGTGATGAATCTTAGTTTTACGGATATAGAGAAGTAGGGCAGTGGAGTTTTAGGGGCGTGAAGTTAAGTAGTGTTGAGTGTTGTGAGTGTCTACTAGTTTTCGGAAAGTTCAAGCTGGGGCAGAAGGGAATCCTCTGTCCCATAGTGAAGCCGTAGTATTGGAGTACGAGTGCGACCGTCTCTACGCCTTCGACTATCTGCTGTGGTGAGATATTTAAGATAATTAAATTGTTGATTTATATATTTTTGATTTAATAGTACGCTGACTGAGCTAAGAGCTAGTTCCAGGCCGCCCTCCCATTAATCTGGTTCCAATAAACTTTTATTGTTTGTTCAATTCACGTCTCTGGTTTTCTTAGTAATCTAAGTATTTAAGTTAAGATGGAGGGAGTTTGCAGGAACGCAACAGGAGTAGTTTGCAGGAACGCAAACTCCCCAGTGGCGCCCAACTCAGTTCGACATCCCCCCCCCACCTCGTGTTTATTTTACTGGCTCAAACAATGTACTTAAATTTTTTGAAGCTCAAAATTAAAAATTCATTCTCTTCTATTGTGGATAAAACCAAACTCCGTCAAGAACTCTATACGACACAGATGTCGTTTTATGACAAACCTACCACCTTTTTATTACGTAAATTCGACATTATAAAGCAGCTGGATTTAGTTTTATCTTTTGCCGCTGCAATGGAAATCATAACCCCGCTTTTGACTATTCCTATTCAAGATTACCTTGATCTGAAACCTGTCACTTCTTACGACAGTCTGTTTCAAACCGTAGCTAAATATCAAGAACGACACCCTCCAAGGGCGGAAAACACCTTTAATCGCCAACGGGGTAATGGAAATATGCAAAATTCTAGGCGTGAAAATTTCACCCTCCCTCAAAATTTCAATCGCTATCAGCAAGAACGTCAATCGCCGCAGACAAGGCGTAATAACTTTTAAAATTCTCGGAACGATCGTTCTAATCAAAATCAGTCTCAAAACTTTTCTCGAGCTGATAGAAATAACAGAAATTTTCGTAACTCTCGTAATAACCAGAGTCGTCAGTTAAACGAGTAAGTGGCTCTTGTGAGGAGGGTCAACAGCCACTGAATAACTCAACCACCTCCATATGTTTAGACACAATTTGTATCAGTCCGGTGGACCTTCCTAATTTGAATGCAATAATTCATGATATTTTCATACCTACTTATTGGGACACTGGTGCTGAACGCTCCTTTCTAGCATATGAAACTTATAAAAAGTATTTTGACTTTAAACCTTTAAAGCGGACAAATTTAAATATTACAACGGCTCAAGGCAAGTCCTGTGTTAATAGAGACGAAGTCAGCCTGAATGTTAAAATTCATAATTTAAGTGTTAATTGGCCTTTTTACGTCATCGACAATCTTCAGCATCCCTGCATTATAGGGTTAGACTTTATGAAAGCAAATAATGTTGAAATAAATTTTGCCAATAAATCTTTACATATTGATGATTCTAAGTCAAATTCTAAACCTGTAGAGCCGACAGAGTTAATTGTTAATTTAGAGGAAAGTGCCCTCACTCATATTGAAAAAATTGATTTTGTTAATTTTCTTAAGCAGTTTAAACAGTTATTCTCTGAGACACCTGGCTTAACCCATGTTGTTTGCCATGAAATTGACACTGGAACTAATAAACCAGTCTTTAGTAAGCCTTATCGTTATGATCAAGCCAAACAAGATATTATAAATTGGCATATTGATAAAATGTTGCAAAATGATATTATTATGCCTGTAACTTCTCCTTACGCATCTCCTGTTGTTTTATGTCGTAAGAAAAATGGTAAAACTGTTACTGACCCTGAGGCATGGAGATTTGCTTTCGATTATCGTAAACTAAATTCTATTACACAATATCCTCAGTATCCCTTGCCTATAATTGATGCTTTGTTAGCTCATATCACAACGACCAATTTTAAGTCTACTCTCGATCTGACATCGGGTTATTTTCAAATTGCAATGAAACCCGCTGATATATCAAAAACAGCGTTTATAACTAAAAATGGCACGTTTAGTTTTAAACGAATGAATTTCGGATGTTCAGGGGTTGTGGCAACATTCCAAAAAGCTATGGAAACTATTCTTAAACCTGTTTTGAATAAATTTGTACATGTTTATCTCGATGATATAATAATCACGTCCTCATCTTACAATGAGCATTTAGATCATTTAAAAACTGTTTTTACTCTACTGCAAAATGCAGGATTAACTTTGAATTCCTCTAAGTGCCATTTTGCACGACAGGAAATTAAGTACCTAGGCGTCAAAATAACGCCTGCTGGTATTTCTGTAGATAATGAAAAAGTTCAGCCAGTTTTAAACATGCCCCCTCCTACAACTTCCAAACAAGTTTCAAGATTTCTAGGCATGTGTGCTTGGTATGGGAAATCTATACCTAATATTGCTCACATATGCGAGTCCCTCTTTAAACTCAAAAGGAAAAGAGTTAAATTTCACTGGTCAAATGAAGCACAAGAAGCATTTGATAAGTTAAAAACTATACTTAGCGCTCCTCCTGTACTAGCTCATCCTAATTATAATATTAAATTTCAAGTAGCTACTGATGCTTCTTCGTACGGCATTGGTGCCGTTTTAAGCCAAGAAGGCCGCCCAATAGCATATGCGTCCCGTACGCTTAACGCTGCAGAAAGAAATTATCCAGTAACTGAACGTGAATGTTTAGCAGTGCTTTGGGGACTGCAAAAATTTCGTTTATATTTTACGCAACTTCCAGTAACAGTTGTTACGGATCATGCAGCATTAACTCGGTTAACAACTGGAAAGAACCTCTCCCCTCGCATGATTCGATGGACTCTTAAGTTATCTAACTTCAATATAAACATCGAACACCGACCTGGTTCTGACAATATCATAGCTGACGTTCTTTCACGTACTACTCAAACTCAAGAAAATAAGATTGAATGTAATGGGTTAGATTAAACCCTTGCTTTAAATGAAAAGAATGATCAGTTAAATTCTACTGTTAAAGCCTCATTTATTCATCATTCGCATTTAAAGGCTGAACCGGTTCAATCCGAAATATTAGCAAACATGACTGAAACTCGTGTAAAGGAAATTGAAAGTGAACAAGTAAACCAATGTGCTTCTACAAATCTAGTACCTACCTTAAACGATAAATTCGTATCTGATCAGGAAAAAGTAGCTTTAGCGCTTATGCCAGCATCTGTGTTAAATTCGAGAGATCAATTAATCCAAGAACAAAAAAATGATCCCGAATTTGGATTAATCTATAAGTATTTAGACGATCCTGAGTCAGTTTCATTAATTGAATCAGCCATTGCCTTAAACTGGTCCCAATCTTTTTCTTTAATCGATGGCTTGCTTTTTTATTCAAAATTATTATCATCTTATGGCGAATTACGAGTTGTAATTACCCAATCTCTTCGTCAAGCCATCCTATTTGAGTTTCATGACTCTCCAATTTCGGGGCACTTTGGCATTAGGAAAACTTATAAAAAGCTCAAAGATGCCTGTTACTTTCCTAAAGTGAGGAAGTTTGTTAATGAATATGTTTCGAGTTGTCGCTTGTGCCAGCAATATAATTATAAAAATGTAAAGCCGGCCGGTAAATTAATTCCTATTAAAGTTGATTTTCCAAATCAAATTCTTGGACTCGACTTAATCGGTCCTTACCCCCTCTCTAAACCAAAAAGATTTCGTTATGTGTTAGTTATGGTGGATTATTTTAGTAAATGGGTTGAATTTGTGCCTTTACGTAAAGCTTCGGCACAAGCAGTGGCCACTGCCTTCTTTAATAATTATATTTCTCGTTACGGCGCCCCCCTTCAAATTGTAACGGACCATGGTCCTCAGTTTATAAGTAATGTTTTTAAGGCACTTTGAGATACACTCGAAATTAAACACGTCTTCACGGTTCCATATCGGCCGCAAGCTAATCAGGCCGAACGTGTTAATAGAACTTTAATTAACATGATTGCGACGTTCATTGGTCAAAATCATGAAAATTGGGATCAGTTTCTCTATCATTTTGGCTATGCAATTCGTACAGCGGTAAGTGATGCAACAGGAAAAACTCCCGCTGAATTGTTTTTGGGCAGAAAGATTCTGACCCCCTTTCAAAAACTGGTATTAGTACAGCAAAACGCATCTCAATTTATTACGCGAAATATTGAAGAATTGCTACCAGATGTTCAGAGAAATTTAAGAAAAGCTCAAGAGCAACAAGCTGTATATTATAACCTTAAACGTAGAATTTTAGAAGTAAAAGTGGGAGATAAAATACTCCTAGTATCACATTTTTTTAGCTCTAAAAAAGATTCTAAAGTAGCTAAATTTGGGCCAAAATTCATTGGGCCTCTCTCTGTTTTAAAGATAGAAAATAATAATTTGGCAATTGATTTTAACGGCACCCCCACAACCATAAACATTGATCAGATACGCATTTTTAAAGAGCGCACTCAATCATATGCTGAAACTCTTGATAGTGATAGCGTGCAGGGTTCAAACCCACCTGACGAACAGTCCGTCTTTACGCCTAACCTCACGTCCCAGCCTAGTGCTCCTGATTCTTGTACAGCTGATAAACTACCTACTCCTACAACACCCGAACAATCTGTTCAGGGCACTTCCACTGATCGATCTAGTGTTAGCAGACCCGTCGCACAAAAGAGAGCTCGTAGTGGGTCATCGAATCATTCCAATGTGAAATTTCCTAGGCAAACTGGTCGCAAACGTGACTATTCTTTTACTAATAGCTCTTTTATACCGCAGATTAAAAAGAAAAAGCTTGGAATAAATATTTAAAAAGACCACAAGCCCCCTGCTCATAGTCCTCTGGAACACATCGCCCACAGAAGGTACTAGCAGTTCCAGATTCAGTGCACACCGACTCGTTCCGACCTAAGAGAAAGGCAAGGGTTCGAAAAAGACCTCCACCCTCTTCATCAGCTAGCGGACGGCACATGGAGAAATTCCTAGCAGCTCCTGACTCGATCGGCAAAGACGAGTTCTCTTTCCACCACCGATTCAATACCCGGTGTCAAGCCAGACTCCGACAACAGGCTCAGCCATATGAATCACCTGCCGAGCAAGCCTTTGTACAAGCCTTTTGGGATAGCCCTAGACCCCGGTCTGAAAGCCTGCAACCCTGTGGCCTAGCTGACGAGTACATCGAGAACATTCACCAAGACCTCTAACCTTGCTGAAGTTACAGCTGCAAATTCACATCAGGTGATACCGTTCTTTATTTTTTTTTCGATTATAAGTGCATTTCTGTCAGAGCTGTACAAAATGTTAGACGTACCTTGAAGCCTTTTTGGGACTTTATATTTTAAGAACTCTTACGAAAGTTATGGACTTTCCCAAACTAAAAATACAAAATTTAACTTAGCCATGAACTTTCAAATCAAAATTAATGTTCTGCTTCAATGTCAACATTTTTGTTCTCTCTTAAATATCTATTTTATGTATGTATTAAGTCTTTTACCTTGTAGCCATCTCCTGCAGAAAGCTGGTAATATAAACTGTTTTTTTGGCCCCTTTGTAAATTTCCCCCCCTTTTTCTTTTGTCTTTCTATAAATGATGTATTTATAAACTGCATATTTGTATTTGTAAAACTTTTGAATATTTGTCTAAAAGTTTATCTGTATGTACTTTTAGAGGGGAAAAAAACTGTTTTTTTTTTAGCTATAAGCATAAAAAGCGTGTTTAACCATATAACATTAAAAAGACTAACTGCTCAGTTTTTTCCGCTTATGCTTTAGCTAAGGAGGGATAAATATTTCTGTATGTAACCTATCTATTATGTTAACAGAGACGAACATGTCTCAGATTCTTCCAGAGATGAATTCTAACTATTTTTTTTTACTATGCATACTGTAAAAGTTTTTCCCATTTCAGACACACTCTGATGACTATTCTCTTAATCTGATGTTAAAACTATTTTTATCTAAAGTGAAAGATCTCTTAATTTGATGTCAAAAGTTCTATTTCCTGGATGTGGACAGCCTGCACATTCCGACGTCTGCTCTAGTATGAAGAAAGTTCATCCTATTCTCCGTTTAGTCATCTCCCTTGCAGACGTAAAGCTCCAGATACCAGTCCAGCCAGTACACTCCTATTAATAAAGATTTTCTCATGTTTTTCTTTAAAAAGAACAATTATTCTTGTGATTATAACAAACTTTAAATGTCGCATTTGTCCCAAGCGACTTACTATGTAAAGACACGCATGATCAAGTTTGAATTTAATATTTTGCCTCCCTGGCCTAACAGGGAGACGTGTGTACATCCTACTGTTAGCCTGGTTTTAGCTCAGTCAGAGTCCCGGAGTTCTCGGGGTAAATGTAATTTTTTTTGCGTCCCCGAGTTTTCGCTCAGGGACTTAACAAAATTTGAAGTTTTTCTCATCCGGTTAAAATTAAGCTGACGGCTGCACTCACACTTCAGAGATATGAGATAGTTAGATAGGGAATGAAGCTCTTTAAATTTACTCGTTCAAATCCGTTGGGGATTTTCCCGACTAAATTTTTTTTTGGAGGGGGACTGTGAGGTTGAGACGTCAGAACGTCACCACAGTTGTTTTAACCGTTTACCCGCCAATGTTCCAATAATGGAACATGATTTTTAAAATAAAAAATTTACATGTAAAAAAACTCTTATTAATATCACTTTTACATACAATTGAATATCACATTATAAAGTATTTTTTACAATAAGTTTTATTCTGTTTAGATAATTATTTATTTTTTTATGATTTTTTGAATTTTACTATATTTTGTCAATTTTACTCTCTCTTACAATTAAATTTACCAAAATTCCAGTTTAAATTGAAAAAACGCAATACTTTAAAATATTTCATTAGAAAACATATCCTACGGGAATACAACAAAAGCAAAATTTTATTTTTAAATTTTAATGGTAAAATTTACGTTTTTATGTCTCTGTTCCATTATTGGAACATTGGCGTTTCGAGAGTTCATTTTTCTTTTATGTGCAAAGCATTGTATGATATTGCAAACATTATTTTCTTTTGCATTCTGATAAGAATAGTAACTTTTCTAAAGAAAGTAAACAGATAAAAGAGATAATAGGGGGAAAGTGAGGGATTATTTTGACTTCTTTTGTCCTCTAAAATTCGAAAAATAAGCAGGTACAAGATAATACTGTTTTCAAATGGAAGCTGCAAAACTTCGAAAGGATTATAGTATTGGCCCTTGACATTGATGTTCAGTTTAGTAAAGTCATAACAATAGAAAGAAATTATTTTTGATAAGGTGGCTGAATATGTGTGTGTGTTGGGGGGGAGGGGGGATTTCCCCTGTGCCTTTGGAGACAAGTGCAGTTTCACATAAAAGGTGTCTTATTCCATATGTTTGCTGAAATAGTTATCAGTTTCCTTTCAGATAGCGTTTTTCTTATTAGTTTTGTTCGATGACAGTGAAAAAGGTGCATGTGTGCTTTCTATGTGTTTCATTTATAAAGTTTTCATAAATTTAACATCATGTCCAAAAGATGCCTCACGGTACAAGAAGCTGTGGCCTTTCTAGAAACTCTTTCGGATTCTGATTTGGAAGATGTAGATATTTGCCAGTTAGAGCCGGATGAACGTGGTGATATAACCGATGAAGAAGATATTGATGACAATAATTTAGACGCTGTTACGCCATTTGATGTGTGTGGAATGGTCGACGTCACTTTAAAAAAAGATGTAAGTACTCCAAATGAAGAGGAATTTCAGAAACCGGGTCCAAGTGCCAAGAAGAAACGAAAAACTGAAAACCCTGTAGTAAAATGGAAAAAAAAAAGTGAAATTCGATAATCCAACAGAATTTGAAAAACCGGTACCAATATTGCATAAATTTCCAGAACTCATGGACTGCACTCCTCTTGATATATTTCATAAATTTTTTCCTGAAGAATATGTCGAATATCTTGCGGATATGACGTCACTTTATGCTTTGCAAAAAGGTGAAACAATTGATGTTTGCAAGAATGATATCTTACAATTTTTTGGTCTTCTTCTTCTAAGTGGATACCATTCAGTTCCTACTGAAGATATGTATTGGAATTCTGCGGAAGATACATGTGTTCCAATAGTTCCAACTGTTATGCCCCGCACTCGTTTCAGAAATATCAAGAAATTTTTTCATGTAATGGATAACAATAAGTTGGAAAATGGTGATAAATTAGGTAAAATAGCCCCGATTTATAAAGAGTTGTCCAAAAATTTCCAACAATTTGGAATATGGCATGAGAAGTTAAGTATCGATGAATCAATGGTTCCTTACTACGGTCGTCACTCACGCAAAATGTTCATAAGAGGAAAACCGATCAGATTTGGTTTTAAAGTATGGATGTTATGTTCTTCAACAGGTTATCCATATGCAATGGATATATATTCTGGGAAAAAATCAGAATCAGATAATAGTATTTCTGGACAGCTCGGACCGAGAGTTGTTAATGAGCTTTTATCTGTTGTTGGAGATAACTCACATCATGAAGTATATTTTGATAACTTTTTTACGTCTTATAATTTATTGTTGGAATTATCCCATAAAGGAATGCGAGCAACGGGAACAATTCGTGAAAATCCTACACAAAAATGCCCGTTGAAATCTAAAAAAGAACTTACCAAAGAAGACAGGAAGTTTTGATTTCCGATCTGACGGATCTGTTTATATCTGCAGCTGGAACGATAACGCGGTAGTGACTGTAGCATCAAACTGCTACACACATGAGCCTATAGGTAGTGTGAAACGCTATTCATGTGCAAAAAAAGGTAATATTGAAGTACCTCGGCCAAATCTAATAAAAAAATACAACGAAGGAATGGGCGGAGTAGATGTTTTAGATAAGCTTTTATCTAGTTACAGGCCTCAGTTGCGAAGTAAGAAATGGTGGTGGAATTTATTTAGTAACGCATTAAACATGGCAGTTGTAGCTAGTTGGAATTTGCACTGCGAAGTGCATGCAAACTCTAAAAAACTATCACATTTGGAATTTAGAAGACAGTTGACGATGGATCTTTTGCGGAAAAAAGAGCGTCTTACCAAACATCCTGGACCTCGCAGTCATTTAAAAGTTGAATTAAGACAATCTGATGGTCATTATATAATAGCTACGTCTCAAGGTCGTTGTGTTGTTTGCAAAAAGAACACTACAAAAAAATGTTTTCATTGTGAAAAGCGACTGCATGAAAAATGTTTTCTGTCGTATCACAGTCGCTGAAATTATGTGAGTATCATTTATAATTATCTTTTAATGTATCTATAGTGTCATAATATTTATTAATTGTTCATTATTTAAAGATAAATAAACAAAACAGCTAATATTAAGAAGATATTATAATTATTAGACTTTAAATTAACTATTTTCATGAACTTTTAAAAATATGCAAAAAATAATCATGTAACACGCCAATGTTCCAATAATGGAACATGGCTAAAAACACACTCAAAAATTTTTTTCACCTAATTTTAAAACTTTATTGTATTTATATACTCTTAATTAATATAATAACCAAATTTCAAGTCATTGGGACTATTCTTTCTTAATTCGGCGTTTAAACGGTTAATTAAGCTGGATCCAGCAAGGTAGGAAGTGGGGACGGTTAAAATCACTCCGTCGCCAGTGACACGGTGACGGTTGAGGTCGGAGTAGTTTTGTAGGGTGATGCATTAAAAGACTTAGATTTTGAATATTAGTTAAATTAGAAGTGATTTTTAAAAGTACGGATTGAAATGTAGTGAAAGGAGGGTGTAGGAAAAAGTATAAAAATAGAGATGGTTTTAGTAGATATAGTGGATGTTGGAGGATCGTATAGTGGATGTTGGAGGATATTATAGTGGTTGTGATGAATCTTAGTTTTACGGATATAGAGAAGTAGGGCAGTGGAGTTTTAGTGGCGTGAAGTTAAGTAGTGTTGAGTGTTGGTGAGTGTCTACTAGTTTTCGGAAAGTTCAAGCTGGGGCAGAAGGGAATCCTCTGTCCCATAGTGAAGCCGTAGTATTGGAGTACGAGTGCGACCGTCTCTACACCTTCGACTATCTGCTGTGGTGAGATATTTAAGATAATTAAATTGTTGATTTATATATTTTTGATTTAATAGTACGCTGACTGAGCTAAGAGCTAGTTCCAGGCCGCCCTCCCATTAATCTGGTTCCAATAAACTTTTATTGTTTGTTCAATTCACGTCTCTGGTTTTCTTAGTAATCTAAGTATTTAAGTTAAGATGGAGTTTGCAGGAACGCAAACTCCACAACATCTATTAAAACATCCTCAGCGAAAAATATACAAATTATTATTTCCATTAGCTTTACGAAATATACATCTTATACTATTAAGTGAGCAATATTTGTATATTTCACTGTTCTTGAAAACGGTAGCTCGGACAGTCACGAGATTTAACACAAAGGTGCCCCCCGAAGGGTCATTGTGCACATCGAAATCAGATTTTCGAATTTTTGATTAGTTTTTTCTTAATTAATTAAAATATGAAAATAATAACCTTCTAATTTCTGATAAAAAAGCCATTTAAATTTTAACATTTTATCCATAATTTAATCGTTGCCATTTTTTTTTTCGACAAAATAATAATAATTTAAAAAAAACGTACATTTATTTAAAATGAGGAAAATAAATCAGAAAGATTAGAAAATAAATTAGAAATATTAGTCGCGTCGTTACAAATGAGATACCAAATGAAAGGGAATTTTTTTGTAAATCCGATGCATTAAACAGCTTATCAATCGGAAGATTAGTTTTTTCTTAATTAATTAAAATGTGAAAATAATAACCTTCTAATTTCTGATAAAAAAGCCATTTAAATTTTAAAAGTTTACCCATAATTTAATTGTTGCCAATTTTTTTTCGACAAAATAATAATAATAATAATAATAATAATAATAATAATAATAAAAACGTACATTTATTTAAAATGAGGAAAATAAATCAGAAAGATTAGAAAATAAATTAGAAATATCAGTCGCATCGTTACAAATAAGATACAAAATGAAAGGGAAAATTTTTGTAAATCCGATGCATTAAACAGCTTATCAATCGGACAATTAGATTTTTTAAAATTAACTAAAGCATGAATTTTAGGTGGCAACAGCAGAAGATTGTATGGAAACCGTTAGGAGAAAAAAATGAAAAATCTGCTTCACATTAAGTCACATGATTTTTAAGTGGGATTAAATATTGCAGTTTTCAAATTCTTTTAAATTTTCTCTCACGAACACAAAAATATAATATACAGCCTGTACCCCACAAGACCAACTTGCATTTCAAATTTCATCAATTATTTTGGTTAATAAACAAAAGTTATTATTATTTTTTTTTTCAAATTAAGTTTTATTCTATTCGAAAAGATTTATGTTATCATAGATATAATAATATATATAGATCTATCATCCCCATATTATCGTGCAAAGATTTTTGATGCCGAAAAAAAAAGCTTTGGAATCAGCCATTAAGTGGTATTAAAGGAAAAAAAGGAAAAAAAAAAGGAGAATGAATTTGAAACTATATCTGGAGCTTTTCATTCACCTTTAGTAAATAAATTATTCATGAATTTTATTTGCTAAAACATTCGTGTGTATTACCGTGTGTATTCACTCGGGGAAAGTCTTCCATATTTTGGTAAAATCGCCGTCTTTTCCCGAGTGAAAAGGAATCACTTTTTTCTCCCGAGTGATCAATCTATATATTACTATATCTATGTATGTGATACGATACATTTATAATTTGGGTTTTAAAAGTTTTTTTAAATAGATTATTTAAACTCTATGAACCATATTTTTATTTTATCAGTTTCATTAACAGATCATGCTAGGCGATTTTTTATATTTTGGTGTTGAAGTACACCGAATGTTTTTCGACAAGAAGTGTAGTATAGCAACAGCCATTTTAATCTAAGTAGCGCATCAAATATATAAAAACATAAATGATTTATTTTTACACAAAATTTACAGAACAAATGCAGTTTTAAAGATAGGAAATTTATTTCAACAAGAAGTATTTTAAACCTAAAAACCATTAAAAGTATAAGCAGAATATAAAGGATTCTTATGTATAAACAAACAAGAAAGAAAAATCATGCAGTACGCATTGATTAGTAACACTTTCCAACTGTGCGTAATTGTTGTATCGAATAACTTTTATTATTCTCTGCCTACGTTATCACACAACAGACAGAAGGACTGAAAAATATAAAGATAGACTAATTGATTTTAAAATTGCTCTTAGGCATTTTGGAAAGAGTTAAAAAGGCTTAACGCAAAAAAAAAAAAAAAAAAAAAAAAAAAAAAATGCAGTCATTAGATTATAATTACAGCTTTTGATCTCTCTGAATATTTTAGTGTAGCCCTGTAAATCAGAAAGTTAATCATATCATATTCTATACAAAATATTATTTTAGAGTATTAACAATAAATTTCAATATTTTTATGATTTTTACAGTAGAAAGACTTTTAAATATAATTTTCAAAAAATTCTGTCCTAAAACGTATTGGCATATTTTTTTTTTTCTTTTTTTTGTCCCTGTAAACAAACTAGTTGTACAGGACCTATTAATGTCATTCTAAATGGAGAAAATTCTATAGGGATAATGTTTATAAAAACAACACTCATAGAACACAATGATTTTGAATGCTTTTGGGTGTCCCTGTACACAAACCAGAAGAGATATTCACTCCATTTTCAATATGGAACATCCGATAGTGAACTTCAATAAAATATATCAGTTTCGAGAAATTCCATAGATAATTAATGGAGTTGGAGCGCGGGCTTACAGACAGACAGACAGATGGACAGATACACAAACTGAAATCATATTCACACTTAAAAATGTTAGAAAGTGTTAAAAACCTTCAATGTAAACGAAAGTAATATTTTAGGGATTTTTTATTAATAGCTCTTAATATAAATGGATATTATTCTGTCACCCTGTAAATCTAATGCTAATTATGCTATATTCTATGCAAAGCATTTTTTTGTGCAGATAAATAACATAATTCAATTTCCTAAAGCTTCGTGGAAAGTAAAGTTATTAAAGTTTGATTTATAGAAATATCTCTCATAGAACGCAATGCTTTGGAATACTTTTGAGTGTCCCTGTATATAAATCGGTGGTGATATTTCATGCATTTTATACAGGAAACATCCAGTAGGGAATTGGAATAATATATTTCAATTTCATTAAGGTATGTCTACAGTAAAGGTTATAGAAATAGCTCTCATAGAACACAATGCTTTGAAATACTTTCGGGTGTTCCTGTACACAAACCAGTAGAGGTATAAATTCCATTTTCAATAGGGAACATCCGATAGTGAACTTGAATAACATATATCAGTTTTAAGAAATTCCATAAATATTTACGGGAGTTAGATATCGGACAGACAGACAGGCAGACGGACGGACGGACGGACAGGCAGATACACAAAACTGAAATCATATTCACACTTAAAAAATGCTAGAAAGTGTTAAAAACGCTTAACGTAAACGAAAGTACAATTCTAGCAATTTTTTATTAATACCTCTTAATATAACTGGATATTTTTGTGCCACCCTGTAAATCTAATGCTAATCATGCTACATTCTATGCAAAGAATTCTTTTGTGCGTGTAAATAACATATTTCAATTTCTTAAAACTTCGTGGATAGTAACGTTATTAAAGTTTGATTTATAGAAATATCTCTCCTAGAACGCAATGCTTTGGAATACTTTTGAGTGTCTCTGTACATGAACCGATGGTGGTATTTCCTCCATTTGATAGAAGAAACATCCAATAGTGAAGTTGAATAACATATTTTAATTTCATTAAGATATGTCTAGAGTAAAGGTATGAAAATATGGTTTATAGAAATACCTCTCATAGAACACAGTGCTTTGGAATACTTTCGGGTGTCCCTGTACACAAACCAGTAGAGGTATAGACTCCATTTTCAATAGGGAACGTCCGATAGTGAACTTGAATAACATATTTCAATTTCATTAAGATATATCTACAATAAAGATATGAAAATATGGTTTATAGAAATACCTCTCATAGAACACAATGCTTTGAAATACTTTCGGGTGTCCCTGTACACAAACCAGTAGAGTTATAGATTCCATTTTCAATAGGGACCGTCCGATAGTAAACTTGAGTAACATATATCAGTTTCAAGAAATTCCATAAATATTTACGGGAGTTAGAGCGCGGACAGACAGACATACAGACAGACAGACAGACAGACGGACGGACAGACGGACAGACAGACAGACAGACAGACAAACCGAAGTCATAAACACTTTTCAACCTTGTTGGAAAGTGTTAAAAAGTATCTGATAAAATCATGAGCAAAATAGTCTTCCCCTTTTCATACAAAAAAAAAAAAAAAAAAAAAAAAAAAATCCATCGCTAATATGGCGACAAAAATTCAAAAGCCGCCAATGGAGCGACATAATAAAGTTGTGTAACACGAGAATGTTTACCTATTTATTTATTTTTATATATTATAATCACTATGCTAATTTATGATGCAAACAAATGAGCCTCTGTGTGTTACTGCACTTGCACGCTGTCGAACAGAAATATTTGAAAAATTCAAATTAATATTTAAATAAATAAATAAAAATATGTTTAATGGGAAATATATATAACCATAAAAAGATTAGTTGTCTAAAATACGGAAGAAATAGCGCTCATAGCATATTGTTAAAAGGGATTAAGTCATATTGTTACAATGGATTAAGTCTAAAATGGTGACAAAAATTCAAAAGCCGCCAAAGAGAACTATATTAAGGCTGTACTATCAGGTTTACAACCCATGAATTACATATAAACACAAAAAATTAATTGTCTTATTCGACAGACGTAGCCGGTCACAGCATATTGTAATAATTTGCGTGAAATTGCTGTCATTTAATGGTTGATTGGATAAACAAAATAAACATATGAAATAACGTAAAAGCAAATATTATGTTGTCTAAACCCAGTTACATTTGAGTCCAGTCCGAGTTACATGTGAACAACACACATGTAACTGGGATTCGGTTATAAAAGGGAAACTCCAATTTTTTCGATACTATCTATTTCGAAACTGTTATATAATACGCACCTAAATGGAAGCTCATTGGTAAACTATTGTCGCAGGTAATAAGGACTAGTGCCCGAGTTGCAGTGGATTACCAAATCGCTACCGAATGCAGCAGGTACCTGGAGCGAGCTTTTGAACAATTTCAGTAATTTATTTTATTTTATTTTTATAAAGCTATATAGAAAAGAGTTTCCTTTAAATTTAGTGGCCAGCGAAGCGGGCAAAGCCTGCTAGTTATTAATAATGCTGCAACATCTTTTTTACGTGTTGAAGAGTGAAGCACTAGTTTGCTCTTCGTGAATCAGTTTAATTTCTTAGATTTATTCCAAGGACAATGTTGACTATGTTTTCTTTATTTTTATACATTTTTTTTTTAAATACTTATCAACAACAGATTTTAACAAAAAAAAAAAAAAAAAAAAAAAAAAAAGAAAGAAATGAAGGAAGCAAATACTTTTTCTGCCACAAAATTCAATTTTAAACAACGAAAGTAAACTGCGGTGTTTTACTGAATGTTTATAAAGTCTTTTTCAAAACTCTTCTACATTAGTTGTAAATACATGGATGTTATGTGCATTTTCCCAAAGCTTCATATCCCAAGTGCAAACCAGTGCATTTACCTGTCCTATGGATACATGACTTAATTAAAATCATTTAAAAATTGCGAAATATATTTCTCAGAATAAAAAGGTATGAAAATTCATGGCCGTAAAGACTGCACTTAGTTCGTTTTAATTGTTACGGTATTCACAATTTTTTTATTTAATCATCATTTTTGTTATCTTTATTTCATATCGAGAATAAATAATAGTAGACAAAACACTGCAAATAAAATAACATTTCTAAAACAATTTCCTTCAAATAAAATTTCAAGATACATTCTTTGATAGAAACTGTAAAATTATTAAATTTAATTCAGATCTATCCAGTCACTGCATAATTAAATTACTACGTTTTGGAGAAATATTATTGAAGCAAATTGAACAATTCAAATTTTCTTTATACCTTTGATTTTTTTCTTTTCATGCAGATAAAATGGTCTTTATAATGATATAAAAATTAAATTTTTTATTGAACATGCAAGGAAAAGTTATTGGATATTAAATTATGCAGAAGTTACCGGCCATAATTACTTTAACGCAATTGAAAATAAATTTTATTTTAAAAAGCAATATCTAAATGAAAAAGTTCGTTATAAAATGCTTTTAAAGAAGTTCATATTTACTTATTTAGTTGTAAAAATCTACTCTTATTTAATATTCGTAGATTATTCCGTTTCCTTTTGAGTAAATTTTATATATCGACTATTACATTTCATCGGAAATTTGAATATTGTTTATTTTCATCAAATTTACGCTCTACATATTCATGAATATTTAACATAAAACCGTTTTATAAAACGTCTACGAATAACGTCTACGTTTAATCTACGAATTCGACGTAATAGCGTTTGAGATTTATTAATTGATCAAACTTACTTATTATAAGATGAGAAGAAATTACTTTGATTTTATGAAAAAAAAACCTTCTTTTTAATGGAAAAGGTTACTTATAAAATATAAAATCTGTTTTTAAATGTTGTATTTTTAAAATCAAATAACAGCATTTTATGCATTACGATACATTTTAATATTTTATGATTTTGAAGAGACTGACAAAAATATCTTAATGCATATTATAAGTTAATTTTACTTTTCCAATTTATATTTAAAGGATTTGAAATTGTCAAATAAAGCATAACGTATATATATATATATATATATATATATATATATTTGAGACATTCAAACATTCATATTAATATCATTATAAAATGATCATTCTCTAACAATATGAAATGTGATCAAATAAATACAGAAACAGTAGCTATATTTCATTTAACGAAGTTTAAAAAATATATTCAATTCGAAGGTGATGCTGAAAACCATAAATCGTAGATATAAAAATACATTTCTTTTTAAGTTAAATTTATTTTTATCCGAAAAATTTTGAGAAGTACAAACTATATATGGTAATGCGATTGAATGTATTTATAAATTGTTGTTACAGACATTAATAATATTGATAAAATTATAAGAAATATTTTATTTATTTTTAAATAATTTTAAGTACAAGTTAAAAAAAAATTTTTATTGTTTAAAAATGAAAGCAGTGCATTTTTTTTTAATCAGTCAACTACGTTATTAATTGAAAAATGTTCTGAATGAAATAATTGAAGAAAATGTATTGTACAGCTATTGGAAATTAAATGATACATTTTTCATGTATGCTATTAAAATGATGTCAATGTATTCACTTCCACTAACACACTTATTTTTGAATATGCGCTTTCACCTAAAATGGAATTTTAATTTTACAAAAGCAAGTTTAGTAACAACATGTCTTTTAATTTAGATAAGTAAAATACTACTACTACTACTAATAATAATAATTATATATACTCCAATGTAAAACTAAAACCTACGAAGAGGAAACAGGAGATATTTAGTTTCAAATTTTTTATGTTATTACGAAACCAAATGTGCAATATTAGACTTCATTTGCAAAAAACGTAAATGACATCAAACTTCGTTATTCTGTATTTTTCTGCGATCCAGATTAATTGAATTTATTAAAACTTATCACTTACGGATTTTCATGACTGTACTCATTTTGGAATCCATTAAATAAACTAAAACTATTTTTTTTTTTTTTAACATAAGTCTGTCTATGTGTGAAACAAATGTTGAGAAGACTTTAAGCATAAATGGTAGTAGTTTTCTGAAAGGTTTTTTTTTTTTTTTTTTTTTTTTTTTTTTTTTATCGTGATTTATCATAAAATGTTAGTTGTTGAAGTTTAATCTACATTTAATATATATACATATATATATTACACACAAAGTATAATAGCTTTCTATGTCACATTTTTCCCGGATATTGTTTTGTACATAATTTATATTATTAATTTCAAAATAGAATATGGGGCGTAAATCAACGGTGCTTGGCAAAACATTAGGCCTTTACCCAAATTAAAATTATATCTATCAACTTTTTCGAAATTCCGTTCCGTTCCCACTCTTGGGGGGGGGGGGGGGGGTCAAAAACACGTTTGTACGCATAACTCGGCTTCAAATTACTTCAGATTGAAGGAATTGCACATGGGGAGACTAGACACAAACTCAAATATAACGTTACCTTCGATTTAGGGGATCCAAATCTATGGGATCCACGATCCCTAAACTTGCTGCATAAATTGTTAATATATATATTCGACACTTATTGTAACGGGATTTTACGAAAATTTCTCCTTACCCCTCTTGGGGTCGGGGGGGGGCGTTAAACACTTGTAAAAACACGTTTACCCGTTTTAATTCGCCTTAAGCTATCTTAGAGTGGCGAATTTTAACGTGTGGATGTTGAATAAGTGTACGGATGATGTAGTAGGTGTGATTTCGCAAAACGTCGAACTTACCCGCTGGGGAAGGGGAAGTAGGAAGCGAGTAAGTTGCTGAAAAAGGCACTGGGGACCCGGACTCCTCAGAATGCGAGCGAGAAAAACCTCTATCGAACACAGCGGGGACTTAGGTTATTAATAATGATATGAGATTTTGACAACTCATTTAAATATAATGTCCAGCGAAGCGAGCAAAGGCTGCTAGTATATACACTAAGCGACAACAAAAAAAGCCGCACTTAGATATTTTCTTTTTCACCTTCTACAACCGCCACATTTATCGTTAAAAAACAAATAATAATAATAATAAATAAATAAATAATTTTTTTTCAATTTTTTGACAAATATTTTTGAAAAACTTCAATAATTTGCTCATATTGAATATTTCTTTTTTGTATAACCCAGTAAATTTTAACTTTAAATATACCATATACCATAGAAAAAAATAATTTTTTTTTTAGTATTTGAATAATAAATGTCGATTTAACTAAGGTTTGTGTCGTACAAAGTTATTTAAGCATGATTTATAAAAATAAACAATGCATTGGCATTCATTTCTTTGAATGACCCTTTACACAAATCAATTGTGCCATTTATAATATTTTAAATAGAATTTGAAGACAATCTAAAAACATTTATGAACGCTAGAGTCGATCAAACGACAGACTAACAGACGGAGAATTAGACGTATAAAGAAATACACAGTTAGACAAATTTAAATCATAATCGCTCTTAAACATTATAGGAAATTTTTTTAAACGCTTGATACAAATAGTAATGCCATTACTGAATTTTCCAATTATCGCCTTATCTGAATATTTTTCTGTGGTCCTGTAAATCTTAATGCTAATAAAAAATCAGGAATGTTATAGAAAACCATTTTTTATGCACATAAATAATAAATATAAACTTCATTATGATTTTTGCAAATTAAAGTTATAAAAATATGATTTATAGAAATGTCTTCCATGGAACGTAATACTTTCGAATTCTTTCGAGTGTTCCTGTGCTCAAACCATTGGCGGTATTTACTTCATTTTCAATTTAGTAACCTTGAATAACATATCAGATTCAAGCAGTTCCCTGAATATTTACGAGAGTTAGAGCGTGGAAGCAAATTCATACGGACAGACAGATTTAAGATTTAAAAATTAATGCGCAAGGGCCTATTGGGGAACATTGAAATTTTTTAATAGAAATATCATGTTAAACACATGTGCAAATATTCACTTAGTTGTGTGACATGGCAGATGAACTTGAAATCTCGTCCCACGGACTAAAAAGAAAAAAAAATCGGTAAAATTTTCTGCAACAAATTTTTGTGCGAAAAACTTATAATAAAACTAAAATTATCAAAAACGTATGACTTATGAATAATTATTTTAAGTGAAATGCAAATTACCTAAGATATACAATAAGTTGCAAGAAAATAGTATATATATATATATATTCTCATCTTTCAGATTGGTGAAGTACTAAGCTGGCACTTAGGATATAAATAAAGCTATACGTTGCTTTCATTGTAGAAGTTTCTTTATGCCGTTTTCTGATACATTTAAAGACGAGGTGAGAAGTAAAATGTCTCATTGGGTTGAGACAAAATGATGTCGCCGTAGGCAGTCAGTATTGAAAGTAAGATTGTGAAAGATGTAGCGTCGAGTTACGGTAAAAGAATGACGCCAGTTGGGAAAGCAAAACATTGATCGGAGATTGAAAACGCGAAGCTGGGCCCAGCACGATTGAGGACGCAGTGGTGAAAACAATGGATATAAGTTATTGAGTTGGGATGAGTTTAGGTAGGCATGGAGTAACTAGAAGGAAAGTAGATTCTACACAGGTTGTGTAAGGATGGTTGAATAAGATTAGTTTTGGACAAATAAGCAGTGAATTGAAGTGATGAATGTATTCTGTTTTCAAAGGGGTTAAATAGCGGAATATTGGAAAGGGGTTGGTGTAGAGAGACTGTAGGAATGCTATACGAATGTGAATTTTACTGATTAGATTTGATAGATGAGTTTGCTCACTGAGTAAGCATCGAGCGTCATAGAAGTGGTGTGTGATAAATTATTGGAAGAGCGATTTGATTTCTTCATCGTTGTGGTGTGCCCACAGAAATGGTTTCGCGAGAGCTTTAAAGATCAAGATTAGTCCTTACCAGTTATGGTCATCACCAGCGGTGAGCTTTATTTCTATGTTACTTTAAGTCATTTATTTAATATATATTGAGTTTCTCTTGAGCCACCCTTACCCGTATTTCAAGATAGAAATAAACTTTGATTTGATTTTACTTAAAGAGTCTCGTTTAGTTAATTACTAGTTTAAGTATAAGTTTATGATGGGTTTTAGTGCAAATGCCAGGACACAGACCATTTTATTATACCACCAAAGATCATTTTATTACTCTGAAATTCGTCGTTTTAACTTTCGGCATAATTGCAACATGCAATTTTATTGACATATTCTTTCTTCATACATATATTCTTCTTATTATTATTAAAAACCAGCTGCGCTTGAAAAGTTAATTTTATTTTCCTTTTATCATGTTACGTTACGTATCATCTATTTTATTTATCTGTTTCCTTCTATCATCTTCGTGTATAATACATTCAATTTCTTTCTTTGTAAATATACATTCAAGAATTAGTATTCCGTCATCGTTTATAAACATTAGGGAATTGCCTGCTTTCATTAAATAAGAAATTTTATTCCCTTTCATTTAGTAAACAAACTGATATGCGGTTACATAATAAAGATTTTGAATAATTTCATGAGAGCGTGTTAGAAAACTTTTAAACTGCTTAAGCTTTAAGTAGACAGGAGAATCGATTTATCGATATTTTAAAATCTGTTTCACGAAAATGGATTTTGAAAGACAAAGAGTAGGTATTGAGTATGTTTATCAAATTTTCATTCAAGCTTGATGATAAAGTATTTTCGCGCTACATATTTGGCTTGATCTTTGGATATAGATCCCAGAAAATAATAATAATAATAATATTTTGGCATAGGAATAAATATTTTAATATATTAATGAAAAATTTTTGTGCAAATTTTATTTAATTTTATTTTTGATTTTGCTTGTTTGTAGATTTTGATCAAATGGTCAAGTTTCTACAGCTGTCATACTTGAAACGTTTCTGAAATAAGTTCATAATTCTACTGTATAAATTAGGTGTATATCATTTATGTTGTTTAAGGATATATGGTGCTCGGCTTAATGCTCGTAGTATATTTTTTTTTGTTACTGATTTTTTATATGTTTACTAATGAAAATAGCAGCAAGGTCTATGGCGGATATATTATTTCAAGAAGTATTTTTGTTTACGATGCTTGTTTTATAAATTGTTTCTTGAGATAGAAAAATTGCCAAAGTAATTTTGGAGTATAATTCTTTATTTACTGACATTTTTGTTTATTTAAGATGTATATCGTTTTAAAAATTAAATAAAAGAGTCATTACTGGAGATATATTCTTATCTATAATAATAAATGGAAAGGTTTGTTTGTCTGTCTGTCTGTCTATCTGTCTGTCTGTCTGTCTGTTTGTCTGTTCTTTTATACGTTCAGCCCCTATTGAACGCAGAAGTGCAAGAATTGACATACGGATGCTCTGGAGCCTTTCCGATGTTTTCCTCGAAACAGAATTTAAAAATCTTAAATAGTTTCGGAGATATTAATTAAAATGTTGACCCATATCGATCGCAAAAATGACCCAAAATCCTTACTGCTTAAAAAGAGGCATTCTATCAGCATTCAGCAGACGATTTTAACGGCTGTCTCTAACGGAAACAAAACATGTGAAAGTCATTAATGTCACGTGATCTTTAAATGGGGTTAAAAATTGCAAATTTCAAAGTGCTTCAAATTTTCTTTTTCGTACACAACACTTAATATACAACCCATTCAGCACAAAACCAACCTGCAGTTAAAATTTCATCAATTTTCATTAATAAACAAAGCAGTTACATTTTAATTGCAAATTAAATTTTATTCTAACACGTAATTTATCTTTCAATTGACGATAGGAGTTTCCATAGCAACAAAATACATTTGAAGGAACTAAAAAATACTTTTTCTTTTTCTTTTTACTTCTATTTGAAAGCTTTGTTGATTTGGAATTGAACAGTAGATTACAGAAATTTCTACCGCCAGATATTTTAAAATTTGGATATTTCAAATTCCAATTAAATTATTTTTAATACATCATACGAAAGATATTTTAAAGTTCTTTTAAATTATCGAAAGTTTTTACCAGATTTACACGTTTTGAGGTCTCCTGAATTAATTTTCTTTTGTATCTCAGCTACTAATTAAAATAATTTCATAAGTAATACATCATTAAAAGCTTTTTTGATTTGGAATCGAACAGTGGAATACAGAAATTTGTACCGCCAGATGGCGCTGTAATATTTTAAAATTTCAATATTTCAATTTCTAATTATGATTAAGTTATTTTTAATACATCATTCAAAAGATATTTTAAAGTTCTTTTAAATTATCGAAAGTTTTCACCAGATTTACACGTTTTGAGGTGTCCTGAATCAGTTTTCTTTTATATCTCAGTTATTAATTTAAAAAATTTCATAAGTAATACTTCATTTGAAAGCTTTGTAGACTTGATACACGTTTTAAAGTACTTTTACATTATCGAAAATGGAATTCGAGATTTCACCCAATTTACACGTTTTGAGGTCTCCTGATTAGGTTTTCTTTTGTATCTCAGCTACTAATTAAAATAATTTTATATGTAATACATCATTAGAAAGCTTTTTTGATTTGGAATCGAACAGTGGAATACAGAAATTTGTACCGCCAGATGGCGCTGTAATATTTTAAAATTTCAATTTCTAATTATGATTAAATTATTTGTAATACATCATTCGAAAGATATTTTAAAGTTCTTTTAAATTATCGAAAGTTTTCCCTAGTTTTACACGTTTTGAAGTGTCCTGAATCAGTTTTTTTTTTTTTTTTTTTTTTTTTTTTTGTATCTCAGTTATTAATTAAGAAAAGTTCATAAGTAATACATCATTTGAAAGCTTATTTTAGTTGATACACATTTTAAAGTACTTTTACATTATCGAAAATGGAAATCGAGATTTCACCCGATTTACACGTTTTGAGGTGTCCTGATTAGGTTTTCTTTTGTATCTCATCTACCAATTAAAATAATTTCATGAGTAATACATCATTTGAAAGCTTTGTTGATCTGGAATGGAACAATAGATTACAGAAATTTCTACCGCCAGATGGCGCTGTAATATTTTTAAATTTCAATATTTCATATTCTAATTATGATTAAATTATTTCTAATACATCATTCGAAAGATATTTTAAAGTTCTTTTACATTATCGAAAGTGGAAATCGAGATTTCACCTGATTTACAATTTAAAGGGTCCTGATCAGGTTTTCTTTTGCATCTCAGCTAATTGAGTAAGACCGTTCAAAATTGGTATATGCAAGTTAATTAGGAGGGGCTGGAACGGTGGGGAAGGAATAGGCGCGCAGCGCGCATGGGTTTGGGCCCCGGTGCGAGTTTTTACCCGATGATAAAAGATTTTTTTTTTTAATTTTATTTTCTTAATAATAAAAGTTTGAGTTGAGAAAGAATATGCGTGTACAGCGCACGTATATCCTCAAACGTGCGCGCGCAGCGCGCATGGATCTGCGCTGCCGAAGGCAGTGGCGCCCCGGTGTGAGGTTTTACTCGATGCTAAATGATATATTTTTTAATTTCTTTTCTTGAGAATGAAAGTTTATGAGTAATAACATGAAATTTTGAGAAGTCATAAGGATGGTGAAGGAATTCGTGCGCGCAGAGCACGGGGCTACGCTGCCGAAGGCAGTGGGGACCCGGTGCGGCATTTTTCCTGATCAGAATTTTTTTTTCTCTTTTTTTATAACATGATAAAAATTAATGCAATTTTGAGAATTCATTAATTATTGTTATTCATTTAAAAATAGTGACCAGCGAAGCGGGCGTAGCCTGCTAGTAGAAAATATAATACTACTTATGTTAGTAAAGATTCAAAAAAAAAAAAAAAAAAAAAAAAGTAAAACAAAAATTAAGAAGAAAAAGAAAATGCATACATTCTACTTCCCATTTTCAAACAAAGATCCTTTGAAGATTTATTTATTTATTTTTTGTTTGTTTGTTTTTCCTTTTCGTATACACTTAATCGGTATTTTAGAGGTGAACATTCCATTAAAAAAAATATACGTTCTTTTTATATATATATATATATATATAAGGACATGATTCTTCCATTAAATTTTTACTTTTACCCTACTTTTGAAAGGCATAAATAGAATAAAAAAATAAAGTGATATCTTTTCATATTTTTAAGGTACTGTGCACAATATTCTGTGTTTAAAACGAGTTTGTCATTTTATAAGAAAAATGTGCGCAAAGCTTTTTATTCTTATTATGTTAGTAATCATTATTTCATAATAACGATAAGTTTTCGTTTTCACGATAAGTTTACATTTCACTTTATTAGAAATAAATTATTATTCTCATTGTTGTAATTAATGATGTCAAAGTTTTTCTGAAAAAATAATTAACCATCATTTTGAAAGATTAAATGCAGAATGCTTTAATAAAGTGATTTAATTTCTTTTGCAAGTGTATGTTCTATGCATTTATAAATATATAAAATCAAAGGTTCAATTTTAACCCATCACTTGATCCTGAATGATTCTTAATTGTTGTAATAAACAAATAAAAAATAAAATAATTATACATGTATATACACAACTGAAGCACACTAAACATCATTCATAAAAAAATAAAAACGCCTTTTTATTCTTTACTTTTTTATAAAGAAATAAAACATAAAAAAATTAAACATTACTATCCCTTGGTTCATTGTTCATGGCAATGACATCTGGAAAATTAACTGACATCAAAAACCTCTGATATCTCTCGAATGTTTTAAACATTGGTTGAATTCGTTTTGTAACTAATCATGTAAAAATTAATTTCCTTACAATGAAAACATGTAAAATCTTTCTGGTCTAATTATTCCAGGTATATGTGGTCCTCAAGACGAAGTAATATTTTTTAAACTCTTACAAACAACAACCAATTTAAAATCTAGACATATAAATTACGCTGGTGTACAGTGGTTCGGTAATAACGGTCATATTATTATTTTTGTTATTAATTCCAATTTTTATTTAAATATCTGCAAGCAAAAAAGTCGCACCACGTCACATTTTCTGTTAGAGTATCAGAAATTGGCAATTTTCAGGAATTTTTATCATTTTTACAGTATCACAGGTTGTAACCCTTCCTGCTGGTAACCCAGAGTCCTGGCAAATCAGAGTCCCGGCAAACATGTTTGTTCCATTTTTTTTGTTTAAATACAAAAAGAATGGCTAATTTCATTATTTTTTTTTAATTATTTTTACAATACAGTCGACAGCAAAAATATCCGAGCACTAGCAAATAATTCCGATATTAAAAAAGTACATTTAATACTATTTTGTTAAATAAATCCTTATCGAATCATTTTCTTAGACTAGCTAAGAACATGACTCGGCAAGGATTTATTTAACAAAGCAATATTAAGTGTACCTTTTTTAGACAAGGATTATTGCTTCCAGTACAGATTAAATAACCGTAACAAAAAATCTGTACGTGTTACAGATTTTTCGTTATTATTTTTTAATTCTGCACTACAAAATTAGTTGAAAATAGCTAATTTCATTTTTGTTACCCTCCATTTTTTTTTTTTTTTTTTTTTTTTTTGACTTGTGTTATTAAATGTAAGTTGAAGATATATATATATATACAATAATTTTTGGAGAAACTATTTGCAAGTTCGCAATTCGAGTACCTTCATTAACACAACTTTTTAAATAAATAACATTGTATATTAAGATGATAGAAATTTCTAACCAAGATAAACGTGTTGCTTGAATTACACAGAAAACACTGGTACTTTTCGCGACTCTTTTTCGCGAGTTTCTCTTTTTCGCGAGAAGATATTCGATCGCAGACAAAAAAAAAAAAAAAAATATCGGCCAATGGCAGCAGTAATTTTATTTATTTTGTTTGATATATATCTACTATCAATAATCTAATGTTACTAATCTTGAAAAATTATTCCAGAGCTAATGAACAATGTCATTTATTTATTTATTTATTCATTACTAATTTAGTTTTTGATATTGTAGAAATTAATAAAAAAATTATTTGACAACTGGGAAGCAAAAAAGGGAATATGTGTATTAAAGTTAAATATTTCATCATATTTCGAGCTGGGGTCATAATTATTTCTTTATAAGACTGTGAAAATAAAAATTAATCATCTTTTAATTTTAAGACGGGAAAGGTAATTTCTTTCTCTTAAACATGGCAACTGATTCACTTTACTTTTAATTTGATTTATTGATTTTATTATTTATTTATTCATTATTACATTTTTACAGAAAGTCCTAGTAATATATAACCATTACTGTTACATTGTAGATAGTATTAATTTAAATTTCCGATTTTTTTTTAAAGTTTATTTCAAAAATTGAGGACTTTAAATAAAACCAAAGCTAGAATCTAAAAGGGAAAGTGTTTTACTTAAAAAAGTTAATACAATTTTAACCAGTCAAAGTCTGGTATTTACTTTACCATCAAATAATAAAAATGGTTAGATTGTAAAGAAATGCAACGCATTTTAATGTTATGAGATGACTTTAAGTGACAATAGAGTTCCACTGTGATTGTTATAACTAAAAATAAACTAGGATATTTAAAGTTAATTGGACATCCTTTCTTCTTACTTTAAAGAACTATTCAGTCTTTTATGGCTCACTGAATGCCTTAATTAAGATTGTTTATACTTATAAACTCTTTTTGTCTTTACACTATTTGCATAATCATGAATACTTAGAAAATTCTTAAGTAAATCGAATGTTTTTGTATATTTTGCATAACTTACTATTTTGGAATAATTAAATATTACATAATATAACAGAATGTTAGGTACTTTCACCATGTTTAAAACTTTAACAAGGCTCATTCATATAAAATACATTAATATGATGATTTAAATTTCCTTGAGGGAGTTATAATTTAAGGGGAAAAGAGAAACTTCTAAAACACAAATGATAGTATTAGAGATATGTAGAAAACTTTGAGCATTGTTAACAGTTATATTGTTAATGAAAAACTGTAATGTAATTTTTTTACTTTATCTTACCCATAAGGTAGAGAAATTATAGTATTCGGGTCAAATTTTCGAAACTGAGTGCTTGTTAGATTTACACGTTTTGAGGTATGCTGAATCTAAAATCATGTTTTCAGCGGTTGGTCTGTGTGTGTGCGTCTTTCTCTCTCTCTGTGTGTGTGTCTGTTATCAGCATATCCCAAAAACAAATCATAGCAAAAATTTCAAAATTGGTAATTTAAATGTGTATCATACAGGAATGCTGCACTAATAATTTCGTTGAGATCAAGCAAATGGTTCGTGTACAGGGACACCCAAGAAAATTCAAATACATTGCCTCTATGGGGGAAATTGCAGGTAATTAGCTTAACATCTGTAGACTGCACTAAACCAAATGAAACGAATATATATATATATAAACATGTTACATGTAGAATATGGTCTAGAAATCATTCATTGTTTTTTTACAGGGCTACACAAAAGAACTTTTTTATAATACGATAATATTTGAAAATTGATGGAAGTGTATTTCAGGTTGTGTCAAGTGGTATTAATATATGATTATATTTATGTGCATGATGTGATGTGTACAAAACTTTTAGAAGATATACAGGACTGCCAATATTTAAGCCAAAACATTATTTTTTATTTGTTAGTGGATGTGCTTTACTAAAATATACTATATCACATAATATTTTACCATGTCCAGGAAAGCAGCTCAGGAGTTGAAATTATTTCCTCAAAGCCTATGTTAAATAATGTATTTTTTTTAAAGCCTAATATTCATCGATTTGTTTCTTGTATATTTACACGTTTTGAGGCTTCCTGAATACCGAAGTCGAGTTTTATAGCTTGATCTTTGCATGTGTCTGTTAGAGTAAATTAAAAACAAATAAGGCGATCAAAAAGATGTATTTTGATGTGAAAACCATTGTTACTAGAAAGGTTTGTTCAAGATTGATGTTTCAAGGAATGATGCGAGTAAAAAATGTCTAAACAATTTAAAATGAACTTTTGAACTTAATAACAGATTCTCTATAAATGTAGGTAAAATAATAAAACGGGAGTTTAAAGGGGCAATCACCTAGGATTATTTGTCAAATGAAGCTGCTTCTAATCCAAAGTTGAATTGTTTTAACATAGGTTTACATAACAGTACTCGTTACCTTAACCCTTAATTTCCAATTCGTACTTATAGTAATAAATTTCAGGTTATGGGAAACTCGTGTGAGTGACACACGAACTATTATGGAAATTATTATGGAAAACAGATACAAGTGATGTGTTGAACATAATTGAAAGAACACATTCCTTTTCTCTCTGTACTATGCTCCAATTTTGGATCAAAGAATAATGTTAACAAATGCTATTTCATTTCAAGGTAAGTTCTTTTGTTAAATAATCGTAACTTTGAAGGTTAAAAAAGAAAACTGAATTATTCTATAAATGCTAATATAAATTTAACTACTACATTTCATTTCTATTTCTATTTTCCTGAATGAAAAATGTGAAAAAAAAAAATAAATAAATAAATAAAATAAAACAGCAAAAACTGCGAAAAATAAAACAAATCTAAGTGTGAAAAAAAAATTCAACTTACAGCAGTCAGGAAAGGGAAGAAAAATAGTTAAAAAAAAAAAAGAAGAAGAAGAAGAAGAAGAAGAAAGGCACCGAAATTCGGAAGGGAGTCTTGAACGCATCACATGGCTTAAATAATATCCTTATTTGTGTATTAAAATTTTTTTAACACATTGCATGTATAAGGATTTTAAGAACTGAAGTTACACTCCTATTCAAAAATTTAGCAAGATATACAAACGAATGTTTATATGTGTACATGCATACATACATGTACATATATATATATATATATAGAGAGAGAGAGAGAAAGAGAAAACTATTGAAATGAATTTATATTTATATATATATATATATATATATATATATATATAAGTTTAAAGATTAGAAAAAAACAAAAAGGTTAGAAAACCCAAAAGGAGAATTACAAACCAATGCGCAAAATTGCAGCAAAACGAAATGCCAAACTTAAATGTAGGAATATATAAACAAAGGAATGAAATAATTATTTTATTTTAAACTTTGTTGTTTACCTTCAGTAATTCCTTATATTTTTGTATATTTTTTAAATGAATTGATGTAATTTTATAACTTTTGCAATTTTGTAATTTTATAACTTTTTTAGTATTTTATACATTATCTACATGTGTCATTTATCTTTAGTTAATGGTGTTTTTCTGTTTGGTGAGAAGTTGTGGGCTAAGGATAATTATTAGCTAATTGCTACTGTACTTTCAGAAACTTCTCTTTCACCCCTGCACTGAGAAGACCTCAGTGTTTTGGGGGGTTTAATTTCATTAATTTGTTTATATATTCCTATATATATATATATATATATATGTGTGTGTGTGTGTGTGTGTGTGTGTGTGTGTGTATACCGTGAGTCCCATAAATATGTAGACGCATTAAAAATTCATAATTATTGAAGGAATGGATAGATTTGAATGCGGTTTGCGGAAAAGTTATTCTCCAGAAGGTTCATTTATTTATTTATTTATTTTTATATATATATTTATTTATTTATTTATTTATTTATTTTTTTGGGGGGGGGGAGTGGATAAAGAAAAAAATAGTTAAATTTTTTCGTCTATAGAGGGCGCTGTACCTAAGTAAATCCCAATTTTTCTTGTAAATGTATTTTTATTTCCATGTAAATGTTTACGGACATATAAATTTTATTTTGTGTGCTCGCCATCACTAGAAATTTTAGTTTACAAACGAGTATATATATATGCATATATATATATATATGTATACTAGAAACTTAATGAGCACATTAATTATTATTATTATTATTAAATTCTATTTTAAGGATTTTTCTAATCCGTAGTTTAAGTGATTTATCACCTAATTTTGAAAAAAAAATACATGTAATTGCATGTGATTATGATATTGTTTGTCATTTTTATGAAAATAAACAAAAATTTCTTTGTTGTTGAAATCTCTTTTTAAAATAAAACCAATTTGTGAAAGTTAACAATGTATCAACATGTAAACAGTGTGAATTCAATGAATATTTTTGATAAACAAATATTATATAAAATACAAACAATATTATTTTGTTTATTTTTGACGCCAATTCCCGATAGAGGGAGCCAAAATGATTATTTGAGATTCCAAGATTCTCGAAGACGGAAGGAGGCCGCTCACCACTATGCAGCGGTAATGAGCGTTTTTAACCTATAGAGAGGGGTTCCAAAGCCACTGTGGAGATTCAAATGAGCCCGTCTCCGAAAGTTAAGCCTCCCCCGTTGTTTGTTGCATAAGCAAACAAACAAACAAAAAAAAAAAAAAACAAAAAAAAAAAAGGGTCGTCTGAGCAGAGCTTTTCCGCGACAAAATTGTATGAAAATGAAGAGGACCGGAGCCGACTGGTAGTCTATTTACAAAATTCCTACAGGTAATGCACAAAGTTCACACAGTCTTTATACAAAGTTCAAACAATCTTTATACCAAGCCCATACAACCTATGAACAATGTTGGTTAATAGCAACATCATGCACTGGATGATTGCTTCCCGAGAGCACTTCCGTGGAACACTGTAGCATCTGAAATGACCAGCTTTCGCCGTGTAGGAGAGGAGGAAAAAATTAAGGAAAGGTAGAGAAAGAATTTAGATTGTTGAGTTTGATAAATCTTGAAGGAAGGCATAGATGCGCTTTAATTTGAGCCGTAGGGCCTTTGTAGTTATAATGTTCAACCAAGTTGCTGGTCTAGGGTTAGGGTTCCTTAAATGGTAAGGTATTGCAAGTTGACAGTGAAAGTAGTAATGTTGTGTAGTCCACTCCTCGCCACATGTGCATAAAGGTGATGAAATCTGTGAAGGTATTTAGGGAAGGAGCCATGACCTGACAGAAAAGCAGAAATTCCCGGGAGAGGTCCTAAATATTGAGTGAGATATTTGGTATTAGCTCGTGAGTGTACCTCCCTTTTGGAGACAAACTCCAGAGATCCTGCAAGTCGTTAATTAGTTTTTGATTTGGGTGATATTATATGTAGGAAGGGGGAACTGGGAGTGAATAGGCTATGTTACTAGATTTTGTTGCTTATTTTGCAAGAGTGTCTGCTAGTTCACTTCCGACGATCCCCCCCCCTACCCCACTTATGGGCAGAAACGTGTGCCCGAGAGATTTTAGTTTTTAATTTTGAGAGCTTTATTTTAATTTTAAGTACTTGTAGGTGTCTGCTCTTGAGGCGAGCTGTGGCCTGCAGGCTCGAGAGGCTATCACTGAAGATTGAAATTTGATTGTAGTCTGGAGAGTTTTTTTCTGACCACTCAACTGCCTTCAAGATGGCAAAGAGCTTAGCCTGAAAGACCGAATTGTTGTCTGCGAGCCTGCCTGCCCACTGATCGAGAATTTTGTTATTGTTAAAACGCAGAGGGCAGCTGACACTCCATGGTCGGTTTTAGAGCATCGATTTTCCCCATTTGGCTTTAATTTGAGATTTAAGATCTCAAAACATGCTGCATGTTGAAATGTAAAAATTTCAGGATAGATTAAGACCGAATATAAAAGACTATTTTGAAAAGATCAGAACAAAACATCGCATATTTGCTGAAATATTAAGTGTGGACTTTTACAAATCTGTTTGATGTCAAACTAGCCGTATATATGAGTTCGCAGCGTTCCGCTTGTCATTCCGCCTGCGTCACTCGAAAACTACCGTTTTTCATGATGACGTGTATATTCCAAAAACGATTGTTTTAATTATAAAAATTGTTGTTTAATTAAATCAGTACATACCAAATATTTTACCTTAGTTTGCAATTTTAGAGTTATTTTAAATTTTGGTTTTTGGTTTTTACTTTTTATACTATAAATTATTATATTAAATACTTAGAATATATAATGTAAAGGTAACCTAGATAATCTTCCTATACTCATATAATGGAATTGCCTACAATTGGAAAACAAACATTGATTTAATATAAAAATGAAATAATAACACAAAATTGCATTTGTCAGTAAAATGTACACAGCTGTCTGATTGTCAAAAATGTTTTATTAATATTTGAGGAATTTTAATAAGTTAGTTTTTATTTTTATTTATTAGTTTTTTAGTTTTTCATAAAATAGCATTCTTTTAGAAGTTTACTATATCTTTGATGTTAAAAAAAAAAAAAAAAAAAAAAAAAAAAAAGCTTTTCCTTTCTGATTGAAAATATATTTTGAGAAAAATTGTAGAGCAAACTTAATACTAATACTAATACTACTAAGAATAATAATCAGTTATTTAGAATTGAAGAGCCTGAAGGAAAACTTATATGCACTTTTAAAACTAAAATAATTGAACCGACTTTAAAGACAATTTTCCATATCAATTTATTTAAATGGATTCGTAACGAAACAAGTAAGAATGAAGATAGCTTTATGCAATATTCGAAATGAAATATCTTGCGCGTATATTAGCTGAATTTAAATTATTATCATAATATGAAAGAATAATATAAAAGAAGTGTCAATACTAAAATAGTTTGATTTTTTTTTTCTTTTTTCTTTTTTCTTTATTTCTTTTTATTTCTTTCTTTTTTTTTTTTTTTTTTTTTTTTTTTTTTTTTGAGTAGGGGCTGCTAATAATAAATATAAAAATAAAATAAGTAAGTAAATATATATATATATAAATGCATTTTGTGTTTATTTTATACCGAAATGAGTCAGAAATGTAAATCGCATCATAGGAAACTTTTCAAATTTAAGACTTGTTTAAAGATAAATGAATATTTACATTTTATTTTTTTTTAAAGCAAAAATTCATAATAATGTATATGTTCTCAAATTGATTTATAAATAGAATATGCTCTTTTTTCAATAGCTTTAAGTTTCATTTTTCCATGTTTATGATAACAGAAAATTTACCCTGTGAAAACTCATTCATTCCCTGATTATTTTGTAATATTTCACTTCGATTTCACATCTAAATTTTTGTCAACCAATATTTTTATAAAAAAAAACAGTTTAAGTAAATGGAAAGAAAATGATTTTTTCTTGTTAATGAATTATAAACTCAACTCAGTGAAATAATTTTATGACAAAGTTTTTAAGGCGTTCAACAATAATCCTGCGAAATCGGATTCCCCAAGAAGTTGTTTTCTTTGTAAAGCATGTCTATATGTTTTTATTTTAAATTCGATTTTGTGAGGATAAAAATATCAATATTTTTCAAAGATAAATATATTGTAAAAAAAAAAAAAAAAAAAAAAAAAAAAAAAAAAAAAAGTGAATATGGAACAGCTAGAACACACTCAAAACCGCTTGTGCAACAACACAATTCTATTCTTGTTCAAAGGAGAAAATAAATTTGGGAAAATTTGGGAAAAAAAATAAAAGCTTTTAGTATTAGTTTCGTTTGTTTTGAAACTAAATATTTTATTTTGTTTTTCCGAAAATGCAATTTAAGGAAGTGTGTTGCAGAAATTAATTTGATTTAACAATTTTATTCATTCTATTTCTACTTTTTCTTTACCAGTTATTATCATATTTGTATTACTTGTATTTTGGAGCTAAACCATAATTATCAAGTATTGTCAGAGAAAAGATATAGCTTCAAAATTGAAATTTTTACATCTTCAGTTTATATATTACATTATAATAAGGTTTTTTTTTTTTCTTTTTTTTAATAATTTTATAGATTCATTAGCATTTCAAAATGCCTGTGCAATAGGAACGTGAAAGTATAAACGTCGGTAATAAAATAGAAAAGAAAATTAGTTGAAAAAAAAAAAAAAAAAAAGGAAATAAAAGAAAGAAAGCTATTGTAATCTGTTTTATCTTTTAGAGCTATTATTATATAAAAAGCATTTGTTTCGTCGTATTAAAAGTGATATAATATTACTTGCCCCATTTTACATAGGGTATAAGGGATTAAGTGGTTTTTAAAACATATATAAACATATCACAATAGACATACAGTATGCCTGATCTCTTTAATTCACTTTATATGCAAAATGGCAAATAATGCAATTACTATTTTTATTATCGAACGTTTTACAGACAATATCAATAATATTTATAAATTATCTATCAGTAGAGATGCTTCTACAGCATAGCTTAGCGGGTAAACAATTCGAAGGCGTAAACGCTTTTCTATAGGTATCAAAACTTTTTTTTTTTTTTTTTTTTTTTCAGAACATGTTATACTTTAAGGACAAAATTATTGATATTTGTCTTGGATACGAATACATATAAATGTCAAATATCCGTTTCTTCGAAATCTGAAAATTAACATTTCGTTATCTTTATTTTCTCGGTTTACTTTTACGACAACTGGAGATATTCTAAAGTTTTAATTACTATTAAAAATAAATAGGATTGAAATTTAATTTTTATCAGTTTTTCTTAAGATTTATCCATATGTAATCATCACCCAGATTTATGCAATTTGTCATGCGTTTCTTGTCGTTGCGAACACCATCTTTGTAAAATTAATTAAATAAGAGCTACTTCAAACATTTATACTGAAACCAAAAAAATAAAGATTTATAGTTGTAATTTACATAATTACATTTATATATTTAATTTATTATATTATTTAATTTATATTTATATAATTCGTAAGTATCACGGATATTTCTTAATAATGATTAAAATTTTCCAATACCTTCTGGTTGGGTGTACAATTTCGAGCAATTAGTAGCATTTAGATTTCCTGCATATTGAAAGCCAAAAATCTGGTTTTCATATTTAAGGAACCTAAAAATGTGTAATTATTTAAAATAAAATTTGAAAACGAAACTTTTCTCCCTGTATATCTATGAGAAAGTAAGTAATATTCTTAAACAGTTTTAATAGCTTGGTAAAATTTAATAAAGCATTTCCATCATATAAATTCAGTGAATAGAATGTGTCCATTTAATGTATCTCCGGTCGTAAAGGACGCCATTTCCATTTAGTGAAAAGAGTCAGTTCCTTGTTTCTAATGTGCATATATATATATATATATATATATACAATCATTTGCAAAAGTTTAAGACCAGTAGCCGGTTTTCAGCATTTTAATACATTGCATTATTTGCGCAGATTATTGCATCATCTCTTGTTCTGATTGCATCAGACGCATCCTGCTGCTATAAATGAAGGTGCCCGGCACGTTTATCGCCAGTTGTATATTGTATTTTATCGTATACAGTGCTATTGTGTAAATATTGTAATAGGTATAAACCTTCACTTTCTGTTACAAAAAGGTCAGAAATATTGACCCTGTATGAAATTGGATTTTCTGAACGTCAAACAAATTCGATGGTAAATGTGAGCAAGATAGCCGTGCATCAAGCTATTAGTAAATTTAACATTTCGGGAAAATTTGTGAACCTTAAGAGAAGCGGTCACCCTAGAAAAACGAGTACACTTGATGATCATGTGATAAGAAGGATGATCGTACAAGATCCAAGAACCTCCTGCAATACGATTAGACATTCTCTGGCTGCAAAATGTACCAACGTCAGTTTAAGTACTATATCAAGAGTTTAGCCAAAGATTTTGGTTTATCATCCCATAAACCTGCAAGGCAACCTCGACTCTTAGGGTCCTCAAATTTTCCCGAAATATTAAATTTACTAATAGATTGATGCACAGATGTCTTACTCACATTTACCCTCGAACTTACTTAGCGTTCAGAAAATCCAGTTTTATGCAGGATCCATATTTCTGTCCTTTTTGTAACAGTGAGTGAAGGTACTTTACTTATTGCAATAATTACACAACAGCACTGTCTTCGATAAAATCCAATAAACATCTGGCGATAAAAGTGCCGGGCACCTTTATTTATAGTAGTAGAATGTGTCTGATGCAATGAGCACATGACATGACGCAAAAATCTGCGCAAATGATGCAATGTGTTTAAGTACTGAAAATCGGCTACTGGTCTTAATCTTTTGCAAATGACTGTTTGTATTTTATATATAAAGGTGTTAAGCACTATATCGAGTTATTATAAAAGAGGAAGAAAATACCCAAGTTCATCTTCTTTATTTATGACAAATATATACCATTATAACATCAGTAACATAATTCCTAAAAAATTGCATTTTTGTAACGTGGTGTCCTTTACCTCCGGGGTACGGATATTCAATATTTTTTTTGCCCTGTACGTTGTCTATGAATTATATAAGCATCACATGCATACTTAAAATTAGCACAATAATAATAATAATAATAAAAATCCACATTTTAAAATGAATATCCAGCAATATCCGAGAATGAATGGATAATCATAGACGTTTGAATACTTCTGAGTGTCCCTATTAACGAATGAAGAATGATTTTCATTCTGAAACCTATGCAGACATGCTATTTTGTATAAAAAAATCATTTTAATTTCATTTTTTATTGAGCAATATAAAAGTGTTAACACTACAGGATATATATTTGGCTCATTAGCATAATATATTTGCATTTTCTTGGATTCCCTGTTAAAGAAGCATTTATCCGATTTTGACAAAAAAGTTTCAAGTTGCATTATGAGGCAGATTTTTAATAAGGAATTTAGAAATTCTGTTAATATTTTTTTCATTAATTGTGCTTTTAACAGAATCTTTCTCTCTCACACACAAAAAATAAGTGAAACCTGGTTTTCGGATTTCGGAGATCTCAAAGCGAGTAAATATAACAAAAAACTAAATTTCGGAAATACGGTTTATAAGTAATAATTGCTTTATAATTATACAAATTTAAAAGGAAAGGAAGTACTTATTAAACGCCTACATTAAAACCAAGCGAAAATGTATTAATATATAATATTTTTAAAGTATCGATAATTTTTATTACATATTTTTTTCAGTATGAGAAATAAATAAGTAAATAATTATGATTCGCAGTTACATTTAACTTTTTCAAGAATACATTTCACTTAGGGAAAGAAAAAGAGTTTTCCCTTATACAATTTTTTACATCTTATACAAAGAAAAAAACCAATTCGTTTGTTTTATTCTGAAGACAGTTATATTCTAAAAATATGTTTATTGATTGCTACACATTGTTTGCTCTCTTTATATATATTGATTAGTATAAAGATATTCTTTACTATAAATAACCTATACAGTATTTTTGTTCACGTGAAATTTAAAATAAAAATATAGAGAGAAAATGCTTTTCATTATTTGTTATTTATTTAAGCATGGAATTTGCAGAAAAATGAATGAAACTTTCATGTTACGATTTAGCATTTCCTTTGTTTATATATGTCATTACTGACAATATATATTACGCATTGATAAGGTTTGTATTTGAAATCACTGTGAATAAAAACTTCTTCTGAATGCTATATTTCTCTTTTGCTCTGTTTATTATTATTATTATTATTATTTTCGTGCATCGGCTTGTAAGACGAAATTGCAGTGAAATGTTCTTTTGAACATATTCATCACAGAATGCCGAAAACAACGGTTTTGCATAATAAAGTTACGTAGTAAAGTCATTTTCAAACATCATATATACATACGATCACATATATATATATATATATATATATATATACTCTATAACAAAAAAACAACGCACCAATAAGGAGTGGGACAAAAATTAGTAGATGTGGTGGAATGGGTGGTCCGAATGGGACAAAAATTCGTAGATGTGATGTACATGTGTAGAAAAACAATTGATTGCAGTTTCAGAAAATTTTAATGATTTGATCAAGAGAAAGGGCCTCACAAGTAAACAAGTCAGTAACGCGTTGTTCCACTTCTGGCCAATATATACGCAGTTATTTGGCTTGGTACTAAATGATAGAGTTGGCAGATGTGCTTCTGTCAAGTATCGTGCAAATTCTGTCCAATTGTTGCGTTAGATTGGTAAAATCCCGAGCTGGTTGTAGGACTCTTTTTATGATGCTCCAAGCGTCCGCAGTGGAAGAGAGATCCGGGGACTGAGCTCAACCCCACTGAGCCGCCTATTAAGGGTATTTGAAGTCACTGAAGTATCATTTGCACGTAGGATCGACGATAATGATGAATTGGTGCTTGATTCCACCAAAACCATGTATGCCAATTTGTGTCCAGTTTACATCCTTTTTGGTGCGTGACTTTTTTTGTTATAGAGTATATATATATATATATATATATATATATATATATGTGTGTGTGTGTGTGTGCGCGTGTGTGTGTGTGTGTGTAATATACATACATACATATATATGTGTATATATATATGAAGATTTCTCTAAATAAACGACCAAAATTCTTATTCCTTATTAATTATAAATTATAACATACAAAAATTCTTAGTAAATTAAATATGATATTTATAATAAAATATATAATGTATTTGTTTTTTCATAATTACTCACATAATATATAATAATTTAAAATTTTTATATAAGTATGTTCGTTTGTGTTTATGTACGTTAATAAGGCAAAAAAAAAATGCATCACTTCCATTATACAAAATTAACGGTTTAGATTGGAGTAATGTATATATATATATATATATATATATATATATATATTAATATGTAATTCTAAATATTTTTTGTTCAAATAATTTTTTACGAAGTGTTTCTTTCTTCTAATAAAAGGTTTTATAATCTCAAAGATTTTGCAAGCGAATAAACAAATAAATAACGAAATTTAAATGTTTTCTTTTCAGTCGGTTTGTTTCAGTGTTTAAGGGAAGGATATTATTAAGAAAATATCACGCATAAAAGTTTACATGTATATTTGGATTTACTGTCAGCAAAAACTGTTTTTTCAAAAGGGCATTTTTCTCCTTTCTTCGGTATAACGTCCCCTTCTGTGCCTTAGGTTTTAAGACCGAGTTCAGTTGAAATAGCTAATTGAAAATATGTAGATTCGATAAAACTAAAAATAAAACGTAAAATAAAATTTCACGCAGTAGAGCCACTTTGAAAGATTTTCAGAGAAATAGAGTTCCATACAGAGATTAACGATTTATCTAAAAAGCAGAAAAAAAATTCTTGCCATATTTATTTACATTTACAAAACAAATAGGAAGTTTATACTTAAATATATTATGGAAATACTTTATAATGTATGTCTAATATTAGTGTATAGTTCTTCAAATTCTTCATATAAGTATTGTCGATTACCTTTAGTTATGTTCATAATGACAAATATATAATTAACAAAGGTCACTTTAATCTGGACGGTACGAGCAAAGATCACGTAATTAAAAGTTTTCCTGTTTGATCCTCGAGCCGGCCGAACACCGTAACGTACGTCAATGCAGACTGGTGCACGTTAAATCTGTTGTGGTTGCAAAATCCCCATCAAAAGTATACGTCCGTGGGTATTGGATCATGAGAATTAGACGTCTTTGATCTGAATCAAAGTTCAAACATTTATCGTTTGCTGGTGCTACCATCTTTCTCCAGTTTCTCGAGTCGTTATTCCACCACTTGTTGAGCTCCTCTAATAACAGAGGACACGCCCATAACTATTTAAATCAGGGTAGTTTCACTATCGGGACTGATCTTCCGAGTGACATAAGTCAGAACAACTATATGTAATAAAATTGTTCCGATTGTTGTAAGAAAACTAACTTTCCTATAAGTAACTTATAAACTATTCTAGAAATAGTGATTATTTGTTTAAAGTTTCATTATTTTTATAAAAGCTTTTATATTCACAAGAAATTTGCAAGCTATTGAAAAAAAACAAAAAAAAAAAAAAGAAGAATTTAGATTCTTCGTTTTAGTGGACCCTTTGTTTTAATGTTTAAAGACATGACATTACTGACAAGATTTTATGCATAAAAGTTGACAAAGTTAATGTTTTCATTTTTCTTTTTGACTGTTTTAATATATATTTGTTCTACGTTGTTGTACATATATATATATATATATATATATATATATATATGTGTGTGTGTATATGTATATATTGTCTTGCTTCTATGCATTGGGTTATAACCGAGAGTTTTCCTGGAACGTGTTATTCAAAATGTGCATTTTCGCTAAGAAGTAAAAAATGACAGACTTACATAACAAAGAATTATGGTAAAGATATTTTTGTGCATTAATAAATATATTATTTAAAATTTTCTAAACAAACAAAATTTGGAAATGTCTTATTCATTATATATAAGATTTAAAAAAAAACCCATTAAACATCAATAAGATTTTATGATATTTATTCTTAAATTTATGAATATTGCTTTTTACAATAACTAGAATGTATAACAATTTGAACATTTGTTATAACCGACTTTATTTATTTATTAGAAGGTTTTTAATTGAAATTGACTTGGTCATCGTGTCTGCGTGTCACGCTAGTAAACAAGGCGCCTACATTTTACAGTAAATATAAGCAATTTCATTTGTCGCTCTGTGGCTCAGTTCATAAGAGCGTCCCGTTAGTAGCGCAATGGTTGTGAGTTCGATTCCAGGATGGTCCAGCGTGTTAATTTTTCCATATAATTAGTAGAAAAGTTGTCATTTGATACAAGAAAGTCCAGCGTGTTAATTTTTCCATATAATTTGTAGAAAAGGTGTCAATTGATACAAGAAAATTTTTCGTTGCTTACACTAAGAATATTTTGAGGAGTTTTTTTTAAGAAGCATTTTTTATTTATTTATTTAGATATTGGAAAACAAAAAACATTTTAGATATTCAAAAAGCACAATATAAAATATTTTAAGTAAAATATACATTAAAATTGCTATTATATGAAATTGGATTTGTCATCGGTTTTTTGTCACGTTAAAAAATCAAGACGCTTCAATTATATATTATATATATATATATAAAAAAAATGTAAGCAACTCATTGTATTTGTTAATGGATCAGCTGGTTACAGTGTCATCTTAATAACGCGAGAGTCATGTGTTCGATCCTCGCAGGGCCGAGGTGTTATTTTTTGCAAATAATTAATAGAAAAAGTGTCAATTGATAAAAGAAAATATTTCGCTGTGTACACAGTATCCTAATAATTTGTCAATAGTTTTTTAAACGGCTTTTTATCTAGTTACAAAAAGCACAAAATAAAAATGTAGATAAAAATAAATAAATAAATGATTTTTTTAGAAGCTTTTTATTGAAATTGGAATTTCTCATCGTGTCTTCATGACACGCCAAAAAACAAGGTGACTCCCCTTTAAAGTAAATATAAGCAACGCATTGCATTTCTCGTTAAATCCGTTGGTTAGAGCATCATGTTGATAACGGTCGGTTATGAGTTCGATCCTCGAAAGGCCGATATGATAATTTTTGGAGATTATTAGAAAAGGTGTTATTAGAAAAGGTGTTAATTAGTAAAAGAAAGTATTAAAAAAAATAGTTCAGTAGGATATATGCGGTTGAAATAGTTTAGACCTGAAAGTGTTAAATCTCCATTTTTCGGATAAGATATTTTCACCCATTTTAACTGATTTTTATTATAAGAAGTTGAATTTGTCATCGCGTTTTCTGTCACGCTAAAAAGTAAGACACTTCCACTTAAAAAAAAAATAATAATAATAAAATAAAAATAAATAAATAAGCAATTCATTGTATCTCTATCTCTTAATGGCTCAGTTGGTTAGAGCATCATGTTAATTTCTCAAATAATTAATAGAAAAGGTGTCAGTTGATAAAAAGAAAGATTTCGTTGTGTACACAATATCCTAATAATTTTTGAAGATTTTTTTAAATAGGATATTTTCTAGTTACTAAAAAGCACAAAATAAAAATTTAAATAAAAATAAATAAATAAATAATTTTTTTAGAAGCTTTTTATTGAAGTTGGATTTCGCTATCGCGTCTTCATGTCACGCTAATAAATAAGGCACCTCATCTTTAAAGTAAATGTTAGCGGTCCTTATAGTCGCTTGTTGGCGCAGTTGGCTAGAGCGTCAAGTAGCTAATGCGATGGTGCTGAGTTCCATTCCCGAAGGATCGATGCGTTAAATTTTGCAGATAATTAATAGAAAATATGTCAATTAATAAAAGGAAATTTTTCATTGTCTACACAGTATTCTAAGAATTTTTGAAGAGTTTTTTTGAAGAAACTTTTTTTAGATACTAAAAGGCACGAAATAAAAAGTTATATATATATATATATATATATATATATATATATATAATTCTTTTAGAAGCTTTTTCTTGAAATTGGATTTTTATCATCGGGTCTTTGTGTCATTCTGTAAAAGAAGGTGCCACCACTTTAATGTAAATTAAAACAGCCTTTTTCGTTGCTCGTTAGCGCATTTGATTAGAGCGTTATGGTGATGACGCGATGCTCGTGCGTTCGATCCTCGTAAACCGATGTGTTACTTTTTTGCCGATAATTAATAGAAACGATGCCAATTGATAAAAGAAAATCTTTCATTGTCTACACAGTGTCTAGGGAATTTTGATAGTTTTTTAAAGAAGCTTTTTTTTTTTTTTTTTTTTTTTTTTTGAGTTACTAAACGCACAAAATTAAAATTTCAGTAAAAATAAAAATAAAAATAAATAAATAAACAAATAAAGATAACACTGAAAGTTTTTTATTATTGTGGAGCCCTAAATAGCCTAAAATAAAAATTTATTATTGCAGAGACATGCTATAAAATCATAAACGTTTCAACTACAAGAAATTTTTAAAGAAAAATATAGATATTTCACTTTTGCAAAACGTGAAAGTTTTTAAATATTCCAAATATTTTAAAAAGCATTCGATAACAATATTCCTTTTGTATGACTATTTTTTAGATTTTTCTAGAATGTTCTATGATTTTTCTTGACAGTTCTTAGACTTTTGGCTAGAGCGTCACGCTGATAACGCGATGGTCCCGGATTCGGTCCTCGAAAGACGATATATTACTTTTTTGCAGATAAATAATCGAAAAACAAAATGTCAATTGATAAAAGAAAATCTTCCGTTGTCTACAAATTATCCTAAGAAATTTTTTATTAGTTTTTTATTTTTTTATTTTTTATTTTTTATTTTTTTTTTTTAAAGCTTTCTCTTTTTGGTAACTAAAAATCGCAAAATAAAATTTAAGTAAAAAATCATTTTTTAAAGTTAGAAGCTTTTTATTGTGAAGCCCTAAAAAGCACAAAATAAAATTTATTCTGGCAAAGACATGCTACAAAGAAATGAAAGTTTGAACACTAAGAAAATTTTAGATAAATATATAGGTACTTTCCTTTTGCAAGAGATGAAAATTTTTTAATGTTCAAAATATTATAAAAAGCTTTCGAGACATTTGAAATTTCTGGCCTAACGAATGATTATAGAAAAACTAATAACTAAGAACATTGGTCTCGAAAGCTTTTTAAAATATTTTGAACATTTAAAAATTTCATCTCTTGCAAAAGGAAAGCACCTATATATTTCTCTAAAATTTTCTTAGTGTTCAAACTTTCATTTCTTTGTAGCATGTCTTTGCCAGAATAAATTTTATTTTATGCTTTTTAGGGCTTCACAATAAAAAGCTTCTAACTTTAAAAAATGATTTTTTACTTAAATTTTATTTTAATTTGGAAAACTAATTATTCGATTGCAAATAAGTATAATTAAGTTCTACCGATAGGAATTAAAAATACCTTTGCTGTAATTTACATTTTCAGTTTTCTTGATCATGAGATTATTTAAATAAATTTTATTATTTATATAAGAATTTCTATAAGGCTGTGGAAATTTGCTAAATATAAAAGAAAAATGAAGAGTTTTCAGATTTTTTTTTCGTACTAACAATTTTAGTGTTTATAGAAATCACAGTACTGACAAGGTATCACGCATTAAAGCTTAAAATAGCTATTAAGGTGTCCCTTAAATGTGGGAGATTTTTTTTTTTTTTTTTTTTTTTTTTTATTTCTTGAAGTCCGATACGCATACCATCTATTTTTTTTATCTACTTGACCTTAAACACTTTTTAGCAAAATATCAGATTGAGCTCTCTTGGATAATGTTAACACGTCACGAACTGACCGAATTGACGGGATATCTTAATATCTGTATTGCAATGTCTATATTGCTTTCTTCTTAAATTTAATATGGTTATATGGTTCTTTTATCGCGCTAATTATGATTTAGCAACTGGAAAATGATTTATTTTAGTCTTATGCAATCTTGATAAAGAAAAGCATAATTTGCATGCTCTGTTCCTCCAATGAACTTGATAAAATGAAGACATCCTCATGCTTTCATTTTTTAGGTTTTGTCTTTGTTTGATTTTTTATTTATTTATTTATTTATTTTTTAACTTCTCTTACATTAAGTTTTATTCTTCTTTATTGTTTTATTTTGATAATTTTCCAGAAATTCTACTACATATTTATGCATACAAAGAGTATCATTGTTTGAATTAATGATAATTTTTTGTTACATATATTAACACAGGCGTGTGCCAAAAAGAATTTATAACATAATCTGGAATGCGAACTGTGTCTTTCTGGAAGAACTGGTTTAAAACATACACATCATATTCACGTTATTTATCACTCACGGTTACGATTTCTGAATTTCTTTTTATTAAATTATTTAAAAAAAATAATAAAAGTTTTAAGTATTATTTAAATATTGGTAAAGGTTTAAGCTATATTTTTTTATATGTAAATGAGTCGGAAAATCTGCGGTAGATTTAAAAAATAGCAAAATAATAGTAACAACAATCAATTCTTCAATTTTCCGAAAATTTAGCTTACCATTAGAGAAAGAGTGTAGCTTGGTTTATTTCTTAATATCAACATCTTCTGAAATTTTTAAATAGATTTTACTTAAATTTTTTAACTAGAAAATAGAATTGTAGCTAGTGTTTTTTTTTATTTCTTTGATAAGGTGATTCAACATTCATTATTTTGAAATAAACTGAAAACTAAAAATTTTGTAGTATTATAAATTTTATGAATTATTCGTAATACTTGTTCAAAATGAAATTTAAAATTGTTTATATCTTGATGCAAAATTAAAACAAATATGATCGATATTAATTATTTCTATTTTTATATTTATTAGAACTGTACATTCCTTAATTATTTGGAAAATTTCAATACTGATAGTTAAATTCGGTATTAAATCATAGGTAATTCATAAAATCCAGCTGTAAACAAAGATAACTTTAACTTTTGCAATTTATCAATTGCTATTGTGAGTAAAGTAAATATTCTAAAGTATATTTATCGACTTTGTCAAATTCAAATCTTAGAATTCTTTAAAACAATATAATCTATAAAACAATGCTATTTAACAATAAATATTATATAATTGTTTTGAAAATATGAAATTATCTATTAGAATTCAGTAAAATAAGAAATAAATTTATTCTATTATCGAAGATCTGAAATTTAATTTATTTGATCACAAAGCATTTCGCATACATCATTTATTCTTAGTAAAATACTGAGGGAGATTACTTCTTTTAAAGTTGATTTTCCATTTTTATTTAAATTCAATCACCTTTCTTTGAAAAGAGCGATGAACGTTAAAATAATTTAATCTCCTCCTCATCGTATTTTATTATATTGGAAATTCGATAAATTTAAGAAAATAAACGCGGTTGATTCTATTTATGTAAGTTTCACAGCTGATATAGCATTTGATATAAATCGATTTCTAACCTTTCTTATGTTATATATCTGAAAGTGTAATTATTATCATCATTTTAAATCAACATTTTGTTAAAAGAAAGAGTTTCGTAAACGTAATTCTTAAAATATGCCTAGACTGAAATGAAATACTTACTGGAGAAACATTTTTTTTTTTTCTATGAGAAGTTTTTTTTTTTTTAAATATAGAATAGTGTAGATGCAGGATAGAATTACTTGCATTAACATAAATATTAATCAAATGAAATAAATATTAATCAAAACTTTTTTAGTTTTTTTTTAATACTCAAACGAATTGGCAGGCAAATTTTAAAAAGACACTGGCAAGTATGAAATTTTTAAAGACCGTCTGTAATTGTCGATAGTGTAGCAGTATTACAACATAAATTTCCTTCTGCACAGCTGTAGTATAGGACCCCCTTGGCAACTTTAAAATAATCTTATTATATCACAAGGTTTCACAGCACTCACAATGAAAAAAAAATGTTTCATGAATTAAAAAAGACATCTAAACATTTGTAATGTTTTAAAAAAATATGTATATTCTACATTAGGACATTGTGGGAACAAAACTTCATAAAACTAGTATAATGTGGCCACCACAAGGCTTTCTTCCATATCCTTTTATGCACCCACGCAGCTTATTATATCACAAGGTTTCACAGCATTCAAAATGAAAAAAATGTTTCATAGATTAAAAAAGACATCTAAACATTTGTAATGTTTTAAAAAATATGTATATTCTACATTAGAGCATTGTGGGAACAAAACTTCATAAAACTGGTATAATGTGGCCACCACAAGGCTTTCTTAAATATCCTTTTATGCACCCACGCTGCTTCTTATATCTACTAGAATCTAAATTGCATCCAACTGATCCATAAAATGTACAAAATAGCTTAGGATTGTCTATTAAAACTTCTCGATATCCTGTATTAATTATAAATATCTATTAGATGATTAAATGTAGACGAAATTTATACGTGCATTTTTTTTATGTCTAATACAGTGCGTTGCATGAATATAAACGCACCTTAGCTTTAAGAATTAGAATAGTATAGAAGAGTAATGAAAAAATATGAATAGGTGACACTTCATGCAAACTGTATGTGTATGATTCAAGAAATGAAATTACGAGTCAAAACAACGAAAAATCACTATGATTTTTTAGAAAATAATTTTATTGAATTTATAACAAATATACATGTTGCATGAATTTAAACGCACATGTAAAAAATAAATAACTGAGTAAAAAATATTGTATCTAACACTTTTTAAAGCCACCATGGGCTTCTAGAAGAGCCAGTAAACGCCTTGGCATTGACTGATATAGTGGCATGAGGTCATCCAAGCTGATTGTCTTCCAAGCAAACATAATTGCCGATTTTAGTTCATCTTTCGTGTTAAACTGCCTTCCGTTTGCGTAAACACGGCGAACCAGATTACCCCATACGTTCTCCATTATGTTTAAATGAGGGCCAATCCAGAACATTAATTTTATTGTCACGGAACCATTTTTTCACGACATGTGCTGTATGTACAAATGCACAATCTTGCTGAAAAATATAATTTCTTCCAGATTTTTTGACTGCTTGATGGCGAGGTTCCTTGTGAACATCTGGACATAATCTACAGAGTTCATACTGTTCTCCACGAACTCTAATTCGAAAGTCCCTTTAAAACCTATGGCTGCCCACGCCATTGCAGACCCACCTCAAGATTGACGTTTTGAACAGTATATTTCTTCGGTTATCATATCGTGCCAGTAGCTATGAAATCCGTCCTGGCCATCGAGATTAAACTTTTTTTCATCTGAGAAGATGACTTTTTCCCAATTTAGTCGATCTAGAATCCATTTGCTTGCCCTTTCCAACCGCATATCCTTGTGTTTTTGAGTGAGGGGTGGTTTCGCCTTCATTTTCTTAAATTTAATGAATGTTGCAGCATTGGTAGTTCTCCATATGGTTGTCCGATGAACACCCAGCTTGTATTTAGCCTTTATCTTCGCATACGAAATATTCTTAGTCTTTGCAGCGTTGCATATTCGACATTTGTCGTAACTGGTGAGCTTTCCTGTTCACTTCTCATACGCTTTTCCCCATAACTTGCTCCTTTCTTTATATAATTTCGCACAACACTCTCACTTCTTCCGATTCAGCGCCGTATTTCGCGATTGCTAAAGCCTTTACCACGCATAAAGTCGATTTTTATTCTCTCGTCTACTGTCAAAGTTTTTCCTGTTGCCATCCTGTACACACTCCGTAAATTTTACACTCAAGCATTAAAACTGATTTTAGAGAATTTTAGCAACACGACTATTTGTGTTTTAATTTAATTCCGGCAACTCTGTTAAATTTTAAACCCAAAATACAGAGTGCGTTTAATTTCGTGCAACAAACGAATAACAGTGAAAAATAAGAAAATGCTTAAACATTCATTAAATAAGCTTGCATGAGCATAAACATACTTGCTCAAAGCACCTTATTCAGTTGTTAGTCATATGCAATAACTGTAAGTCGCATCCCTTCTTTTAAAGTTTTAAAAATTCGATTTCTGGCTATTGGAAAAGGTGCGTTTATATTCATGCAACGCACTGTAGATGTAACATGTCAGATCAAAACATGATTTATATATTTTTAATATCTATTTAATGTATCAAGTCCAATTATTGGATGTTTGGAGATTTAACAAATATCTAATAGATGTAAAAAAGAGTGATGTCTGTCGTGCTAACATATATCAGTAGGATGTTTATAGAAGTTTAATGGACCATTTTCTAATTCTTATGATTTTCTTATGCATGTAAGAGGCTGTGTTGTATGTACCACATTCATGCACTACATATATTCATGCAGTACAAATTATTTTTGAATTTATTAAAACGTTTTCCATAACAAATGTAGTATATTTTTATCTGACAAATTTATAAAACACTGAATGCCGAAGGAAAGTCAATCATGTGGCAATAACATAATAAATACGATTTTTTTTTCGAAAGATACCCATAAAGAAAATGTACGCTATCCCGGGGTATTTTCCCCCATGAGGAAGCGATGCTCCAACATGCACAAAATTTCTCCTTTTACTACTTTTAACAATAATTCATATTATTTTTACAATCACACGTTAAAAATAACTCTCATTATGTACATTTAAATGAAATTTTGTCTTATACCACCTTGTTAAAAATTTAGAAAAGGGAAATGCAGCAACACCTTTGAGCAATTTATCCCCAAAGCTAATCAAAATTAGTCTATGTCAGAGTCGAACTAAATAGAAAATTTGGTTAATTTTAGTTCTTTGATTCTTAAAATACAGCGTCCACAAAATTTGTGATACACACACACATACAAACTTTTTTTTTTTTTTTTTTTTTTTTTTAACTGTCAAATCGTGTTTAGAATATATTAAAACATCTAAATCTATCGAAAACTGGATTTGGAAAATTTTCACAGATCCAATATTTTCTTCTTATATATATATAAAAGAAAGTGAAAAGTGAAAAATAAAAATTGCGCTTTTTATTACCTAATTAATCATTGTGTTACTTAAAAATAAAAGAAAATATGAAGTTTTTATAAATTATTTTAAGTTAAAATAAATTAATATATTTCACTTTAGCAATGGAGAAAAATTTGTAGATTTTACTCATAATATTTTCTGGAAAATAAGGATCCATCAAGTGACCGCTAATATTTCCTTCGTGCTTTTTAAATTTTGCGTCATACCCATCAAAATAATTGTCAAAATTTAAATCTTTCCAAAACTGAAACTATTGGGTGAGTGCAAAAGTTCTACCCGTTTTTATTACCAATAAAGAACCACAAGTGAACGCAAAATCAACCGTACCTATTATAGTGCATAATCCCCATTGCTATATATGACCTCTAACCGACTTTTTGATAGGAGATGAATCCCGTGGTGGCAAAATTCCGGTGGTTTCGAGTCCAATAAAGTCTTACATGGCAGTTTTCACAGCATCAAGGTCATCAAAGATTTTCTTTCTGAAGCATTTGTTCAACGCACGAAATAGGTGATAGTCACTTGGGGCCAAGTCAGGGGAATAGGGAGGGTGGGGTAGACCCTCCCAATCAAAGCCCAGTAAATTTTGGCGAGTGATGACAGTAGCATGTGGCCAGGCGTTATCGTGATGAAGAATAACACAGCGATGATTGATGAGAATTGGCAGCTTTGCTATCAAATTTGAATGCAGCCTATCTAACTGTAGACATTAGAAGGCAGCATTGATGGTCTGGTTGAGTGGCAGGACCTCCCAATGAATTATTCCCTGTACTTCCCACCACATACTAAATAACACATTCTTGGGATGAAGTTCAGCTTTCGAAGTCGATGCAGGCGGATCATATGGGCGACACGCAGTCCTACGACGTTTTACGTTATAGTACATAACCCACTTACCATCTCCTGTCACAATTCGTGTCATGAATGGGTCATTTTTGTATAGGGTAAGCAAGGAAACTCAGGTGGCAATTCGTTCATCCCGTTGATTAGCTGTCAGGTTATGTGGAACACAATGATCCAAATTTCTCGTAAAACCCAACTTAACCAGCCGTCTCTCCACCTTTGTCCGCTGTACGTTGAAAGTATCTGCTAATTCTTCCACGGTTGGGTTCGGGTTGTTCCTTATGACTTGGTCAATGTCGTCGTCTGCAACGTGTGATGGCCGTCCACTCCTAGCCTGATCTTGGCAGTTTCTGTCTCCTTTCCTGATTTTACGAAACTATCGACGACATGTGCTTTCGTCTATTGCATCCTCCCCATAAACTTTACAAACATTGCAATATGCTGCGGCTGACGTACGCTTTTTATCGAACTCGCATAAAAAACAGTGTCTTATATGCTCCTTCGCGCTTTCCATGTTACACCCTCGATATACATACTTTTTTTTTTTTTTTTTTTGAGATGCATATTTTTAATTTTGTGAGACACGATGCATTTATATGTGAGGTATCCACACGTTTGATTGGACGGCGATTTGCGTCATTACAATGCCACGCGTGACGTTAATTTCATTGCAAATTTGCACATCTAAAAACAGGTAGAACGTTTACACTCACCCAACATTTGAGAGGAATATATATATATATATATATATATATAAATCTTTTTTTTTCTTTTTAGAATAAATATTTTCTGAAAGTTAAAGCTGGCTCAAAGAGCGTTATAAAATTTATTGCAAAAATCAAATACTTTAAAAGGATAAATTTTCAATCTTGCTGTTATATCTTATTTTTCGTGAAAATATGTCTTATTTTTTTTTCTTTCTTTTCTTTCTTTGCTTGTTTGATATATATAAATCAAAAGAAAATTTAAATGAAAGTTTTTCATCTTCAGAAACAGCATTCAAACATAAAATAATGTGGATGATCCACAAAAAGTTTATGAAATATTATTTCAATTAAATATTTTGACGTTAAATTACATTCCATCCTAAGTATGACACAGAAAAGCTTGAAAAACAGTTTAAAGAACGTAGTATTATATCATACACGTATTTTGTGAGTCTGTTTAGAAATGCTGAATTTAAAAAAAAAATATTCTATTACTCTTTAAACTATTATTTTTGCTTTAATTTTATTAGGATCTAAATCTCATTTGCTATTCAAAATTTACTTTTTGAAAGGAAAAAAAAAAAAAAAAAAAACGCTACGCTTTAAAAGGATATTTTAATATCCTGTAAGCAAAATAGGGATTTTTTTTTTTTTTTTTTATTATTATTATTCCAAATAATTTAAGTTATTATTATTATTTTTAAATAACTGAAAGTGAAAGGTAATTTTTCAAAACTGATTTTTAAAACAATTATCAGTATCTTTAAATTATATTACATTAAGAATGCAAAATTAAATTAAAAATAAAATATTTGAAATATTTCTTATTTAATATATACATACTTATTATTTTTGAAATATGTTTACCTTAAGATGACCACTGAGCTGCAAAATTACTTTTACCCCCCCCCCCCTCCAAAAAAAAAAAAAAAAAAGTACGGAGCCTCAAACAAGAATATTTTAGGTTTTACTTAAATATTTTTCGGAACTGAAAGCTTTATTTCAATACTATATCAAATATGAAATATAGGTAGCTAATAATTTTTTTGTGGATTATAAATATACGTGGATATCAGATACTATATATATCACAGCGTACCATTTACTTTATGGGCTATAAATATACAGTAATATCATACATTGGATTCATAAACTCTCCATTTTTTATTTATATAAAGAAATATATCAAATGAAATACATAAATTTTTAAACGTTATTGAGATTCTTATCTACATGTATTTGGTTGAACAAGAACTTTGCTTTTGTTAATAGTTTTAAGTAAAAGATTGTTCATATAAATTATATATTAAGGCAGTTTTTTTTTTCTTTTTTACAGAAAATTTAAATGAAATAGTCTTATTAATTTTCATCACTATTTCTACAATTTATTATGCATGAATGATATATGAAACATTTTTTTACAATATCACAGGCGAACAGATTAAAAAAAAATACGTAAAAATCTGATAGCTTTATATTTTGTTTATAGTCAATTATGTTCGGGTAACTGCAAATAGAATTCAATGTTCCAAATGAAAGAAAAAATGAATATCCTATATACATAAGCACAATATTTTTCTATAAATGTACGGCTGTTTTAATTTCAGAAATTTTCACTACGGTCGAGAAAGAGTGTGGGCGTGACGAACAATCCAAAAAAAAAAAAAAAAATGAAATGCATTCTGGCTATAGCACGTGATTCTGTGACTTCTTCTTATAAACTGCATGCATTTTTATTCATAGAGATATAGAGATTTATTAAAAAAAAAAAAAAAATCCCCCCTTTTCGATTATAGCATGCAGGGTATTAATCTCAATATTAAACTTCGCATGCACACAACATATGTGGTTGTCATACATTACACACAACGTATGTGGTTCTCATACAAAATTATACATATAACAAGAAGAAACCTTATATTCTCATGCTACAACCAGAGATCATTTAAAGTATTACTTTCTGCAGGGTAATTCACAATATTTTGATTTCTTTTTTTTTTTTAAGTGGTTCCCATTTTCCTTTCGGAGCAAACAATGCTTGATGAAATAATGTGTTTTTCACATATACAATATTTTAGGATGTTCGTTGTCAACAACCTTCGACTTCAAATACCTCTAGTGATGAATAATATCTTTAACTATCTGTTAGCAACTATAAACGACACTGATCCCATGATATCTAAATTGCTGGCCTTCTATCATATATCATTTGTAACTTTTATATACGTGAAGATGTCATACATTTACAGCGAAAAGCTTTGTGAAATATGGCTTTAATAAATATATAACATGTTTTTACAGTGTTGTCTTGGTTTTTAATGCTCTTTTATAATAATTACGAGGTGTGTAAAAAAATAAACCGAACTTTTGCTGTATCAGATTTCTTGCTTATTGTAGAACATTTTAAGTCTTGTCCCCTTCAAATTTTTCCCCTCTACTGGTAATAGACCGTTCCCATCTTTTCTTCCATTTTTGGAACGCATTTGTGGGGCGGCGCCCAGGTTTCTCATCGCATTGTCCTGTATCTACTCTCTGATTTGTAAACGACGTCCTTTCAACGTATATTTCAGTTTGGGGAACAGGAAAAAGTCTGCTGGGGCTAGATCCAGAGAATACGCACAATGGGAATGCGGCGTTTTGTTAGATAGCTGCAGACAAGGAGTGACGCATTGAGCTGCCTCATTGTCATGATGCAACATCCAAATCTGGTTTTCCCACAATTCAGGCCTCTTCATGCGCACAGCTTCCCTCATGTGCAGTAGGATTCCTTGGTAGACGTCCTTGTTTACCATCTGACCAGACTTGGAATCGTCCAGACTTGGAATCGTCGTAGACGATTCTGTGTACTGACATTCTGCCCTGTTTAAAACGTTTAAACCAATCATAGTACTGCGTGCGACTCATACACTCCTCCCCATATGCTTGGCTAAGCATTTGAAATATCATTGTGAAAATTTTGCCAAGTTTGTAGAAGAAATTTGTAGCGAAACGAGACAAATGGAAGTTTGTTGTATAAACCTACCGCTAGGTGCGCTCAGTAGCCGCAGCGCGCTCTCTCTGGTGGTTGGTGCGCTATTTCAAAAGTTCGGTTCCTTTTTGAACACACCTCGCACTTTGAAAGAATTTACAAAGATTTTTTTTTCTTTTGAGATTCGTTACTTCTTTATAACTAATATTAAATATTTACTTTTAACAATTAAACTAAAACTTATTTTTTATCAAAGTTGTTAAAATCGTTTGACTACTTTGAGATTCGTTTCGGAGGGTAAAATCGCATCAAATTAGTAAAGTGAATAATTTTCGTGCCACGGTGATTACGAAAGACATAAACAGGGGTAAAAAATCAATAAATGTGTTATATAAACAATTCGAAGATGTTAGTGGAGAGTTAAATTGTAAATTCTTAACTAAGAAAGCCCAAGTAATATGTGGATATTGTAATATATATATATATATATATATTTATTTATTTATTTATTTATTTATTACTAATAATAAAAATATTGATTTCTCCCAAGCATAATAAGTAATTAAAACGTATAAGTTTACTTGTCAGATCTGTGATATATATTCCATAATACTTTTCCAAAAAACTGAACAAAAGTCTTGTAAAAACTCTAATTTTTAAACATTCACATTCATTTAAGATCAGATGTTCAAAATTTGAATTTTAAATTATAGGTTTCAGTATGAGAAAATTAAAAGAATGAATTAATCCAAGGAAATTAATCTATTAACTCATTCTCTCATCTACACCTGGTATCGTATTTATGATGTCTTATTGATGTCGTATTGTCTGAAACGTCGATTCTTGTGATAATATATTAAGAGTTTACAGGTGTCTCGTGTATCATTGCATTTAACTTCTTCACCTATGAAAATATGTGGCCTGGTAAACAATGTCATTAAGCAAAATATGAACCAAGTTTAATTTAACATTCATATGATTTTTACGGTATGTGAACACGTATTATTAAAATGTACTAAAATACGATCACACTTAAACAGCAAATTCTTTTATAACTTGAGTCTTGCAGTTTCAACTATCCGGAAAGCATATTTCCATAACTTACTTGATTTCTACCATGGAAAAGCTTGATCCCTATGTTGAGAAGTAGTAACGCTTGTCATTATTGAACAACAAACTTTCATTCTTATTTATTTGTGGGCCTATTTCCTTCATTTTATTAAAATAGTTTTGCCTAATTATATTCGCATGATTATTATAAAACACAATTTGGCTTAAAAAGTTAAAAATGAAATTGTTGAGAGCAATTATGTATTCAGAAATATAATATTTCATACCATTCCACTGAAATTCAACAAATAAATTATTACAGACATTAAGATTTATCATTCATTTAATTTAGTAACATCTTTTACAATATTGTGTTTTATGTTTGGAAACTATAATTAGACTTTTTCTCGATACGTATCATTTTTATGGGGACTGAACAATTCAATGAACAATATTTATTTTATTGTTTAATGAACAATATTTATTTTATTGTTTTTTGTTTTTTTTTTTTAGATTTAAAGTTAACAATTTTTTTTTAGATTTAGATTTAACAATTTAATGAACAATATTTATTTTATTGTTTTTTGTTTTTTTTTTTAGATTTAAAGTTTTATCTGAAAATAAGTATTTCTATTTTTAATCAGGTGTTGAAGTGTACTAAGCAACAATCAAGGTTGCAATATATTTATCAAACGGAACGCTCCCCAACTTATTTTTATTTCTTGCATTATGTATTTCATTCACAGATTCAGTACTCCACAAATATTTCAAAAGACTGTTTTTATAGCAAAATATATCAAATTTGTATGTTATACCAAGGAAAAACTTCCATTGCATCTTAGGAATTAGTAAAAGCTATGATAATTATTACTGAGTTATTATTTTATTTTATTTGTTTTGTGTGTGTGTGTGTGTTATTTTTGTTGAAAATAGAGTAAATCAACAATTTCTTTAAATACAGGAGATATTATCCATAATTATGAGAAAACTGTGTTATAAAAGAACAAGTCTTCTAAATCTTAAATACTGTGAAAAATGTGTAGCATCTGCCAAATTTGATGAAACAACTAAATAAAACAATAATGATAATGAAAAAAAAAGTATTACATTATTTTAACGTTACTGTTCTATAAATAGCTACTTACTCGTCAAAATTATTTCCAATAAATAATCGAATTTTTATTCAGTAGTATAGTTTTTCGCACCATTCTGCAGGAAAAAAAAAAAAAAAAAAAAGAATACTATTGATATTAAGTTTTACCGTTCCCTTTAATTTAATAAAATCTTTCACAATATTGATTTTTATGTTTGAAACCTGTAGTAAGAATTTTTCTCGTATGGTTATATGTATTTGCCAATTATGATTAATCAAGCATTTGAAAAGGAAGAAGCTTTTTTAAATAATAAAATTAAAAGCAGAGTATATATATATATATATATGTGTGTGTGTGTATATACATATACATATTGTGTGGAAATTCAACAGATAATAAAGAGTTTTTTTAACTTTTAGAAATTTTTGATTGAAAATATCTTTTTTGAATTATGGTAACAAAAATCAGAATAATCTGAAGAAGCAATTAAACACTTACAGATTGATGGCTTCTACAGATATGCTCCCACAGAAAAGTATCTGACTATGTAGTGAGTTAATCATAAATATATATAAATGTTTTAAACGTTATGGAATAAATAAAAATGGTTTTATGAGTAATGCGTGATGCAAATACGACGTTAATGCTATTGATCTGCAGATCCACTCATTAAATTATTCTCATTTATTTTTAAAAGTACACTAAATTTATAAATATGATATTTAAACACATTAAAAAAAATAGCATATATATTTCTAACAGATAAAACACATAAATATACCTAATACCTTTTAAACCAATAAATGCTCATAAAGTATAATTGGATACAAAAATGTAGATGTCTATTAAAGTTATAAACATATCACTTCTATATATGTTTAAAATGACAAAATGACAAAACCATATACTCACCGACGAACTTATACATATAGACAGCATATATTTATGTTATAACTACGGTAAGGTTAACAAACGAATAAGAAATGAGGTATAGAAATATCTCTGAAAGTATTTTAATCCATAAATCACAAACATATTTTATGTTGCTTTCAAATAATAAAGAAGTATGTTTGTATTTCTTTTTTCAAAAGTTTTAGGTTGATTTCTTTAGAAATCGACCTATTGCAATCACTTCGTTTATCTATATCTATCTTCTATATCATTATATAAAGCGCAAAAAATTGTATGTTTGTGGAGGGTAATCTCTGAAATTACTGAACCGATTAAAAAAATTCTTTCACTGATCAAAAGCTACACTATCCCTGATTGTTATAGGCTATATTAAATTTTGATAAAATGAATTTTAGTTTAAAATCTGAGCATTCTAATTAAAATCCCCATAAAAGCCATAATAGAAATGGAAATAATGAAATATTAAAAAAATTAGCTGTTGCCAACATAAAAGAAACATTTACATTTTGTTTTTAAAATATCTTGACATGAAAAGAAAAGAAATATATTTGCACGTGAATTAAACTGAAATTCATATAAAGCTTTGCAAAATGTTAAACTTACACGTTAAATCTGACGTCATTATAAATTTAAAGTATTTATTTTTCTAATAATATAATTTGATCGTTACTTCTAAACTTTTATTAAATTATTTATTTTATAATTGTTGCCCAAAAAATTTACGGGTTAATTCATTTTTCGACATATAATAAAATATTTTTTCTCGCGAATAATAATATAAAAAGTGAATTAAAAAAATATCGTCTGCATTTCATTATGCATTTGTTAAAAGAATAATTGAGAAGTTGAAATTTATTTGACGACTATTTTTAGCAACTAACAGTTATGACAAGTAGCTCAATATACATAGCGCATACAACCATTACTGCAATGCAAATAGCATTTAATTATTTGAGTTACATTATGTTGATTAGAAACCTATTTAATCTATCTATGCTCTATACTAATATATAAAGAGGAAAGGTTTATATATATATATGTAGAGAACGATCGCTAGAACTAAAAAGCCGATTTCTATTTCTTTCTTTTTTTATACTAATCAAAAGTTACACTGTCTCTAAGTGCTAGAGGCTATAATAAATTTTGGTAAAATACATTTTTAATTCAAATTTTCAATATTTTATTTGAAAACAAAGCATAGATTTGATATCGGTCGTCCTTGGCGATTTTTGTATTTCGAGATCGAAAACGTAATACGAAAATCTGTATATTTTCGTATTAAATACGAGATCTATGTTTTTACTTCAATTACCGTACTACCGTAGGTAGTGGAAGTATTGTATTCGGTCCAAAACTTTGATATCGAGTTTCACCTGATTTATATGTTTTAAGGCCTCCTGAGTCCAAAAAAGTAGTTTTTGGCAATTGGTCAGTGTGTGTGTGTGTGTGTACGAATGTGTGAAATTTTCCGGGTGTCATATCTCCAAAATTAATAAAGATAGAACTACAAATCTTCACAATTAATTCAGGTCTGATGTACAGATGAATTTTCCAAATTTTGGTGAAAATTGAAAAACCGGAACTGGGTCATCGAAAACCGGAAATGGGACCGTAAGCCCGTACCTCATAAACAGCCCTAACGATTTTCTTCAAAGTTGCTATATAAACAATCTATTAGATGTCCTTTCGAATGATATAATTGGTTAGTTCAGGAAAATTGATAGGCGTCCTCTATAAACAGCTTAATTTCAGATCTCATAAGTGCCTTCCTTTAAAAACGTCTGTACGAAGTTTTTTTTCAAACTCGCCATGTTAACTTAATACTAAATATCCTTTTGTATGTAATTATTTTTTCCGGTCAATAATTGAGTATGCCAAGTTTTGGTAAAAGTTGGTATCTCAAAAACGGCTCTAACGATTTTCTTGAAAATTGTTTCATTAATTCAATTTAGATAACCTTTCTCAATTTTTACGTGCATATTACAAGAATACTAACGGTCATCCTGATTAGGAAGTTCAGTTTTAGATCTCGGTAATTCGTGTTTTAAAAAGTAACTATCTATTTTTTCCCCTTATTTTTTAACTCACTATGTAAACTTTGATGTAGGTGTCTTTATACGTGTATCAAGTTTCTCTTACTGGAAAATCTAAAAAAAAAATGCATGTACTTAATATCTCCAAGAAATGTATATAATACGTTTAATAGTGGGTAATGGAAGTCGTGTGGTTGTTTCACACCAGATTTTGTAATAGTATATATTATACGAATATTGTTTCATATTATCGATTTTTCCCGTAATATACATTATTAAAAACCATCAGTTATGGAAAAAATTGTATATATTTGCGAGATAACTTGGGAAACATTTTTTTTTTTTTCCGCCAAGGATGATTGATATAAAATCTTTTCCGAAAGCAAGTAGCGCAATATACAGCCGCTAGGGAATTGCAAATGACATTTGATTATGCAAGTTTCATTATGTTGATTGGAAACACGGTTCATTTAAAATAAATTAAATGTGCATTCGCGTTAGAAATCTACTTTTGTATAGGGCTTCTTTGGCGATATTTAAAATTTGGCAACGCAATAGCTAGGACGTTTCACTCGAAGGACTTTACGTATTTGCGATAACCTTTTTAATTCACCGCCAAAATCACAAAAAATATTAACGATCACTAATGGAGAACTATTACTAAAACAATAACCAGATTACTTTGCGGACGTTAAATTTAAGAAAATTAAAAACACATAAGCTCTGTGTTTAATAGAAATTAATATTATAAGAACAAATAAATAATAATTAAAGCAATTATGACGTCAACTTTATCAAACACATATTCATGTTATAGGTTTAATTTTCAATATTTTTTATTCATGAGTAAAGACATGCTTCTTTTTATGAAATAAATAAATAAATAACATAAAGTAAAAATTACCAACATTTAACAACTGATTGAAAAAAATAATTGTAAAATTATATTTTGACTTTTCAGTTGATAATATTGCCTGACTATAACATATAAACTGATATTTTTTTTTTTTTTTTTTGCATATCAATTCATCGTTAACTAAAATTTGTTCATCCATGCGAAGTAGGACGGGTCAGCTAGTCTATATATATAGAGAGAGATTATTATATATATATATATATTTATATAATGGAAATTTTGTCATCACGATAACTCCCGAAATAATACCCGAAATCGAACCAAATTTGGACAGTGAACTGATCTTATAAATATCTTGGATGAGTTCGTTAACCAAGTTGCTCCAACGTTTTGTTTTCAAGTGGCAGCCACTTGAAAATTTCAAACCGACATTGGAAAAAGCATATTTAAAGCAAGATTTGCTTTAATTTTGTTGTAAATACAGGACACATAAGGGTCACAATGAAGTTTATTTATGAAGTTTATCCGCCATTTTTAATAAAGTGGTAGATATTATAAGTTAAGTGGGATCACTTGAAGTCAGGCTACCACTTGAAAATTTAAAATCACTATAACTTCTGAAATAATACTCCAAATCGAACCAAATTTAGACAGTGTCTTAACTTATCTTATAAATATTTTACATAAGTTTATTAACCAAGTTGCTCCGCCATTTTGTTTTCAAGTGGAGACCACTTGAAAATTCAAATTCAAATTGTAAAAAGCGTATTCCGAATTTGTTTAAAATTTGATGTAAATATAGACCACATAAGGGTCTCAATGAAGTTTATTAATGACATTTATCCGTAATTTTTAATAATGTGGTAGATATCTTAAGTTTAGTGGGGCCACTTGAAATCACGCTACCACTTGGAAATTTAATATCACAATAACTTCTTAAATAATACTCCAAATCGAACCAAATTTGGTCAGTGTCTTAACTTATCTTATAAATAACTTAGATGAATTTGTTAACCAAGTTGCTCCGCCATTTTGTTTTCAAGTGTAGACCACTTAAAAATTTCAAATTCAAATTGCAAAAAGCGTATTCTGATTTTTTTTTTTTTTTTTTTTTTTTTTTTTTTTTTTGATGCATACATAGATTATACAAGTGTCTCAAATAACATTATTAATGAACTTTATCCGCCATTTTTACTAAAGTGGCGGATATCTTAAGTTAAGCGGGACCACCTGAAATCAGGCTACCACTTGAAAATTTAAAACTATGATAACTTCCGAAATAATATTCCAAATGGAACCAAATTTGAACAGTGCTTTAACTTATCTTATAAATATCTTAGATGGGTTTGTTAACCAAGTTGCTCCAACATTTACTTTTAAAGTGGAGACCACTTGAAAATTTCAAATTTATATTGTAAAAAGGGTATTCCGAAATTGAATTTTGATGTAAATACAGAACACATGAGGATCTCAATGAAGTTTATTAGTAAACTATATCCGCCATTTTTAATAAAGTGGCAGATGTCTTAAGTTAAGCGAGACCACTTGAAATCAGGCTCCCACTTGAAAATTTAAAATCACGATAACTTCTGAAATAATACTCCAAATCGAACGAAATTTGGACAGTGATATTATCATATAATTATCTTGCATGTTTTCACTGGACAACTTGTCCCGAAATCTTGTTTTTAAGTTCCAGCCACTTGAAATCACACTATATGCCATCACGATAACTTTTAAAATACTAAACTGATTCAAGTAAAAGTTGGATAGTGAACTTATGGTTCAAATATCTAGGATAAGTTCACTTGGTGATTTGATTCGCAATTTTATTTCCAAGTGGCGGCCACTTGAAAATTTGTCATTATGGTAACTTTAATAATACTGAATCAATTCGCATCAAATTTGGGTAGTGGATTTATCCTTCAAATATCTCAGATAAGTGCGCTGGGCATCTCACTCCGCTTTTTTTTTCAAGTGGTGCCACCTGTAAATTTCTTGTGACGATAATTTTTGGAATATTGATTTAATTTAAACTAGAACTGGACAAGGAACTTATCATACAAATATACTGGATGATTTCGCAGGGCAAGTTGTTTTTCCATTTTGCTTCCAAGTTGCAACAACTTAGACAGCCACTTGAAAATTTGCCATAAAATTAACTTTTGAAACACGGCACTGATTTAAACCACAGTTGGACAGTGAACCTATGCTTGAAATATCTTGGATTTGTTTGCTGGGCAACTTGTTCCACAGTATTGTTTCCTACTGGCGGCCACTTGAAAATTTGTTATCACTGTAACTTTAGAAATACTTAATCAATTCAAATCAAAGTTGAAAAACGGATTTACCATTCAAACAACAAAAATCTAGAAAATTCACGTAACTCGTGAACCAATCACGTTATTGCGTTCATCTTTGGTATATCGATAATAAGTATTTTCTCGCCAAAAGTCGCCAAAAATGTTACCATAAGGGAAAAGTCGCCAAATTTGGCGATAAATCCATTACCTGCGTTACTGGATCTTTTTAATGCGTTTTTAAAGAAAAATTAGGCTATTTTAATGCTAAAACAAACTAGAAATGCAGAAAACTAACATTTTATCAACTTACTAAACATCTTTGAAAGAATTTCTACAAAAAAAAAATTATATTCAAATTTGCAACGATATCTTAGATGAGCATTTTTCTCTGTCATTTTGATCAAAGTGCCCGCCACTTAATTTTTCAACACGATGACTTTTGAGATTTTGAATTAATTCGAACTATATGTGTACAGTAGACTTATTTCACAAATACATTTCATTTATTTGTCAACTTAACTCACCATTTTGTTTTCAAGTGCCGGCCACTTGAAAATTTTAAATTCACATAAAAAGGTATTTATGAACAAATTTGCTTAAAACTCCATATGTGCATAGCCTACATCAATATTTCTACCAAGTGCATTAATAATTTGTAGCCACCATTTTGAAACAAAATGACGGCTACTTGATAAGGAAAAAGAAATCAACCTACCCTTCCAAATAAGCCGGAAGGTCTTTTTTTTTTTTTTTTTTTTTTTTGAATTCCCGATATAAATTCGAAACTAACATTGCATTTAAGGTTTGAAAAAATTTTCAGTTGGACGATGAAATGATGCCTAATGCATGAATGAATGCCTTTTCTGAATGTTTGTTCAATTATGTCAAACCTGATTTTTAGATACAAGTTTTTTGTTTGTATACATAAAAGAAAGAATGCCAATATATAGATATTTTTGTTTGAAATAGATTTTATTGCGTTTGAAATATTTTAATAAAATGTATTAGAAGTTTAGAACTTCAAAAATGTAAAGGAATAACCCCTTTAATTTTTTTTTTAATTATTTCTCAGATTCTAATTAAATTTAAATAAACACGAATTCGTGTAGTATTTTAATGGACAGAAATTCCGCTATTTGTAGATTGAGAAATGATAACTAATGATAAAGTTTTTAAAAGAATTGAACTGTGTTGGTGCCCTTTAATTATTTTTATTTTGCATAATTAAATATGTAAATAAATAAATAGCATACCTATCTGTCCATTTAACTATCTATTTATCTGTCTAACATTTTATTTATATATCTAATGTACTTACCTATCTATCATCCACCTATTTATATATAATTTTAATTTATGTGTTGAAAATAACAGATTGTATTAATTATACTTTAATGAAATATTATCTTATGTAGCCCCATTAGAGAAATGAAAGAAAGCACTTAATAATGTAATATACTAAACTTCTTCAAGTGAATATATTTGTTTGAAAATAAACAAATAAATTTTAAATAATATGTAAAAATTAATAGATGGCAAATTTAAAGTAATAGAAATAATTCAATTTTCCTGATAAAGTTTTCTGTCATAACATCCGAGGCATTTACACGTTAAAAATATTGATTTTAATTTGTCTTTCTGTCATACATAATAAATAATTCTTGCTAAATTTTGAAAACTTTCTCATATGAAAAACGAGGAGGTAATAATGAATTATTTTTATTGTTTAACAATGTAGCCACTAAAATGAATGCATAATTATTTGTTAAATTACATCGCAAAGTTATGAATAAACGTATTACAGAGATAATATATTCAATTCTCTCTGATTAAAAAAATTGTCCGTTTAAATTTTGTGAAAATACATAAAGGTAAAAAAATATAAATAAAATTTCATCTATATATATATGTATATATATATATATATATATATATATATATATATTAAATCATTAAAAGGAAAAGAAAAGTATACTAAAAAGGTACACAAATAATAATAGACATGTTTTTCTTTTTGAATTTGGATAAAATATTTTATTAGTCACAAATATAAATGAATAAGATTTTATAAAATATTTCTAATTCATTCACGGCTATAAGTTTTGTGGGAACTTTAAAAATCTGAGAAATTACTTAGTTTGAATCTGCTTCTAGTAAAAACCTTGTAATTTATTAACTTTCCAAATATAATTCTATGTATTTAATAATTTGATTTTATTTATTTATTTTTAGAATAAACATCATAGTCAAATGTTTCTCAAACAAAAAAGAAATGAAAATAAATAAATAAATAAATAAAAACCCTATAAAATATATTTAGTGAAGATTTGACAACACAAATATGTCTTTCAAGATTCGAAGCAATGGTTTCCAACGCAAACTTCTGAATTTCATAATAAAGTCCTGCGAAAAGTTAAGAAACAGTGTTAGAAATGGGGAAGTCTAAATGGCGAAAGTTCATAAATGTTTTAATATTAAGGAACAGAAGCTTTTATTACGTTTATTTTTTAATAATAATAATAGACAATTATAAAGGAATAGAGTTGAAACAGTTATAAATAAAATTGAAAAGATTTGATAAATTAAAAGATAAATATAGTTTAAAGTGTTAAATAACATTTAAAAAAAAAAGAATGATTAAACTTATTTATTTATTTACTATTTTTTTTTTTTTAAAGAACATCCTCTCCTTTAGGGTAATAATTTTTAAAAACTTAAAATTTGTACTTTCTAGGAATATTCACATATAACATAGATATGTTCAATAGTTTAGATCGTATAAGTTAAACAAAACATATATTCCTAACTTTAATTATTTTTTTTTATTTTATATTTTTCTACAATAACAACATCTACTACTACGATTACTATTTTTACTCTTGCTGTTGCTACTACCACACAATTAATAAAATGCATTTTAATGTAGTTAATAAACGAATATTTTATTGGCAAACACTAAAATAAAGTTTATTTCTAAAAATATTTTTTAATAACCTTCTGGTCAAAATTATAAACTTTTGATTCCTTTAACATTCGTTTCCTTATAATCTATAACGGCAGTCACGCGATTGACAGAAATAATACAAAAAATAATTCTACATAAAAATAAACAAATTAATAGCAAAAACATTTTATATTAGGAACAATAAACATTGTTTAGATTTTTTTTTTTTTTTTTTTTCGAAATTTTGAGCTAGATAAGAGGTTTTTGAAGAAAATGATTTTGTTTAATATAAAGTTAATACAAATTGAGATTTAAAATATAATATATCCAATAACTTATTTTAAATATTTTCCTTTTACAAAAACCTTAACAGATGGCGCAACCATTCGAAATCTGTATTTATAAAGCATATTAAAAAAAAAAAAAAAATGTCATTTATAGAAGTATGCAATGAATCCAATTAGTTATTTTTGTTGATTAATTGTTTTATAAATATATATATATATTAATAAATGAAAAAGCTAAGTTATATTTCAAGAATAATAGCTATTCCAACGCAATTTCTTTTATGTAATATAGTTTAATTGACATTTTAATGACAACACATTCTTAGACAATAACAAAAGGTTTTGCTCATTCGTCACACGTGCCTCGATCAACGTGCTCATTCAGTATCATTCTAAAAAACATTCGTAGTGATAATACATTAATTTGTTTTGTAAAATATAATTTCCATTATTTTTTTCCGGGGGGGGGGTGAGCTTGGGATGGTAGTGAAAGCTTAATTTTCATTTTCAAGGGGAAAATTCAAATCGAATTAACATTTCAAATCACTAATGATATTATTATTATTATTATTATTATTATTATTATTTTTTTAATAAAAATCGTTCAAGCAGTTTTCTTCAAAATCAAGTTTCTGCTATATTTTTGTTTCATGCAAAGCACGTATTTTTAGAATGCTAATATCCTTGAAGAAGAAGATAAGTCGGATAGGTTTTCATTTAATCAATTAAAAAAAAATTAAATCATTTAAAATCAATCATTTAAAAAAAAAAAAAAAAAAAACATGACACTATATTTTTTTTTATTTAAATCGTTCTAGAGATTCTCAAGAAAATAATATTTCTGCTGTATTTTTCCCGAGTCGAATGCAAGTTAAGAGCGAACGGAAAATCTTTCCGACAGAAATCTATCATCTCAAAAACAGACTAGTTTGAAATTTTTATTAAAACCATTCCAGTATCTTCGAAAAAAAAAAGTGTCTGCCTTTGTTTTCTCAGATGAATCGCAGGTTAATGGTAAACGTTAATAATTCTGAAAAAGAAGGACAATTCATATTGAAATTAATTGAATGAATTCTGAGAAAGCACCTATATATATATATGTTTGTCAAAATCTTACAAGAACTTCAATGAAAACCAAATCTCTGCCATATTTTGCAAGGGCGGCGTGCGAACTAACAGTCAATGTTAATTTTCGTGAAGACTGTGATAAGAAAGATCGATTTCTTATCTTCAGAAAACGTTAACGCAAAGATTTTTTTTTTTTTTAAATCATTAGAACCATTTCCGAGAAAATCAACTTTTTGCCGAAATTTGCAACGGGGCTGAATTTGAAAGCAGATGTACGTGAATGAAAAACATGTAATTTTGTCATCTCAGAAATAAATAAATAAATAAATAAAATAAATAAATATAAATAAATATAAATAAATATAAAAATATAAATATAAATAAAAAACAAATTTTAACACTAAGTTTTTGTAAGACTGTTTAGATTCCTTTTCGAGAAAACCAAATTTTTGTGATAGTTTGGACAGGTACAGTGAGGGTAACCTGTGAGAGCCATGTTTCCTAAAGATAAGGGTAATTCAGATTAAATCGTCACCTCAAAATGCCTAAAGCCTTATATATTTGTTAAAATGATTCGAGCAGTTTCTAAGAAAAAAAGAAAAAAAAAGCTAGATTTTTGGCTGACTGAATTTTAAAACAGCAGTGAATGCTAATTTTTCTGAAGATAGGATAAATCAGATCGCTTGTTTAATTCAAAAAATACTCAATTCTAAGTTTTTAATAAAATCGTTAGATCTACGTCCATGTAAAATGAAATACTGTCATGTTTACAATCGGTGACGTAAGGTTGAATGGTGAATTCAAATCTCCCTGAACATGAAGATAAGTCAGATCTGTGTGTCTTCCTAAAATATCCTATTACTATTTTTTTCTAAAAATCTTTTTAGGAAAAAAAAAAGTGATAAAGCGCAAAAATAAGTAAATAATAAATAAAATAATAAATAAAATAACTTTCTGTATATTTTGAAACTCATGGGGCGATTATTATCAAAGAATGCGAATTTCGTGGACTTCGACAATAAATAAGGTGAGTTTCTCATCTGAAAGAAAGGAAAAAAAAAACTTAAATTTTTTTGTTGTTGTTATATTAATTTCTATTAAAACCAGATTTTTGTTATACTTTGCAGCGAGCGAAGTGAGACTTAACAATGAATGATAATTTCCCAAGAATTTTTTTGAAGACTAAACATGTTACAGGGCCCAATGGGACTGAAAGTCCGATGGGTTTGTCTTCACGAAGATATATTCCCTAAGATTTTATTAAAAGCAGTAAATCTATTTTCGAAAAAAAAAAAAACAATTTCTGCCATATTTTACTACCGTTTAATAAAAGGTTAATAGCGATAGCAAATTTTTTGATGACGAGTATAAGTCTTATCGATTTTTACACACCAAAAATTTTCATTAACCACAAACATTTATCATAGACTTTATATCCATGCCCGAGTAAACACAATTTCTATATGTTTTGCAACCGGCCGATAAAGCTTTCGAATATTTGGTTCTGGGGCTGTGGAAGAGATGGACATGTCAAGAGATACTGCGCAATGCGACAAACTAATAAGAATAACCAAGTTTTGAAGAAACCAGAAGGAACTAAGAAAATGCAATATCGCGGTACAAAGATTGCCTGAAATTAGACAGCCCCATTTTTCGGAATTTCGTGTTTCTTCAATAGGTGGCGGTAATAATGGACCTTATGGAAAAGTTAATAACACTCCTTACCGCATGATACTTAACACTGAAGTCAACGTGATCATCATCGGAACAGATGTTGCGCAAGAACTTAAAGTGAAAGTTATCTTGATGATCCTTTGAATTTTTGACTTGGATTCCTAATTTGAAATTACATTTTAAGATTAATGAAATGCATTCCAGTTCAGAAGATATAGCTGTGCTTAACGTTGAAATTCTGGACAGTCAACAATATGTCCGATAACAGCGGAATCCGAAATTTTGATCACTCCACGTACATACATATAGTTTCCAGGACACTTCCTAAAGAACAATAGTTCCGCTATGGATTGATTGAATACCCGAATTCAGACAATCTGTCTGAAAGTATTCTTGTAGTTTTATCTCTGTATGATCCTGTCTAGTGTATCTTGTCGATATTATCATTGTGGGGCATACTTTTAAGAATGACCGGATCATTTAAGAACGATTGGTAGGGTGGTGGAAAAACTCAGAATGGTTAACCTCAAATTGAATCGTAATAAGTGCAACATGTTCTGTCGTGAGGTAAATTATCGCGGTCATATAATCTCTGACGAAGATATGAGACTTTATCCCGAGAAAAATCTCTGCAGTCGAGAACTCGCCTAGAGAATATCCATGAATTGTGAAGTTTCCTAGCATTACGTCCATACTACAGTAAGTTCGTGAAGGGCTATTCAAGTAATACTAAACTTCTCCACAAATTCACGGTAGCTAAACAAAAGTTTCTTTGGACAGGCTAATGGAAAAAAAACACTCAAGTGACCTAAATAGGCTTTAACTTCTTCTCTTATTTTTACGTATCCACAGCCCGACAAACAATTCATATTAGACACTGATTCAAGCCATGAAAGTGTCGGTGATGTTCTGTCGAAGGAATTTCACCTCCAAGAACTTGTCATTGCCAACTGAATTACCCAATATTAACATGCATAATAATTGCAATTGTTTAAAAAAAAAAAAAAAAAAAAAAAAAAAAAAAAAAGCTAATAAAAATTACTTTATTACTAATAATAAAAAGAAGAAAGGAAGCGGTTTTTATTTTTTCATTTCTTTATTTTTTCCTTCCTTTTAATGATAGATAGACTGTTTACCTTTCAGTTGTATTTTTGTGTTAAGTGGTTTCATAGATACACAAGATACAAAATATCGTAAAATTAATAACAGTAACAAAGAAACAATTAGGAAAAGATCCAATAATATAATGTAATAATAGGCCATTTTCTATCAATAAGATAGTTTGATTATTCTTTTATATATTTATTCGTACTAGGTTCTTTTTAAAATTAATTTATTTTAAAAAAAATTAAAAATTCATGGTAAATAAAAGTTACTTTTTCGCTTTATCTTATAGTTTCATAAGAATATTTAACATATTTTTTCAAAAACATTGCTTAATGAACTTAATATTTGCTATATTTGTATGAAACAGAGTAGCTTTTGCTGTAATATTTCTGAAATTACAAGATATAGTGCATTAAATTTATTTATTTTTATTTAGGATACATATTACAGAATTATAAATGTTAGTACTGTAAAATGAATTAGACAAAAGTAGAATAGCATTTTAAAGAAGTTTTATGTGTACTGACTGCATTAAGCATATATAACTTCAAAGTGTATAACCAGAAACAATAGCGAAATTTCTCAACGATAAATCATTATGTTTTTTTTTCACTCTAACATCATGAAGTTCATTACATAAGAATAATCCAAGAAATATGATTTATGCACGAGGTAAAAGCTTTTATATTTCCAATAGTTCAATCATTCATCTAAATTTTGCTAGCATTACGGCAAGTTATCATGAATCATTCCTTAGATAGACGTAATTTTTTCTTACTAGTAATTTTCCAAAGCCATAAGCTTTAACAAGCCGTACATAAAATTGTCAGGCCAATGATACATGAGTAATATTTCAAGAACAGAGACTTAAGCGATTTTTTTATACAGAATAATGGTTTTGTTAAACACCACAAATGTTCTTGCATGACAGATTAAACGTCAGCTACTGCATTTTACGAAGTATACTTAAAGATTTGAATTAAAAAATGATTGATATCATTTATAGACGAAACGTTAAATTACTTTATTTTAAATACAACGAAAATAGTAAAAGAGTGTTTTATAATATTTTTCTCCTGCATTTTACCTAAATTTAAGACATAATATTATACCCCGCATAAAGATGATGTGAGATATACATATTAAGGACACAAGAAAAAATAACGTATATCAAAATATCCTGATATGCATTTACCAATGCTAAAATATCTCTCACATACATAAACATCTTATATAAATAGATTAAATACAGTTTTGTACAAAATTGTATGCAGGAAAATTTTAAAATGATGATACACAGAATATTTCAAATGCAATATGATCCAAGGTGCATTTAACGATTGTAAATCTTGTTAAATAAAAGTACCTGGATGATAGAATTAACTCGGTCCTGTTTTAAAAATAATTCACAGCGAAAATACAGAAATTTGATTTTGGAAATATATTAATTGTTATTATTATTATTATTCTTATTTTGCAAGAGGCGGTGATTTGGAAACCAGTAAAAGCTAGTTTTTATAGCGCTATGGCAAACTTAACTGCTTTTTTTTTTTTTTTTCATAGTAAATAAAACTTTCTAATGGTGAACCAATCATAATTATTAAGATAATTTGATTGCAATTCAAGGACATTCTTAATAATGAGATTTTTTATATTAAAAATTCATTGGATTTTTTTACCTCATCTTGAACGAGAAGTTTTCTGGTTGAAACTATGATTAAGAACACAGTAAACAGGGGAATAATCAGGGAGGGGATTTATGTTAGTATAAACCTTGACAATCCTATTAAAATATTCATGTTTCAGACCATGGGGATAAATTGTATTCAAACATTTTATGTAGTGAGATTCCAAGAAAAGGCGTTCACTTTTATTTTTTTTAATCCGAAGAATTTCAATTGTACATGAGCAGAAATTGTGTAAATTAAAATGTCTCAACTCAATAGTTGATTTACGAGTAAGGAAAGTTGATGATAATTTTTTAGAGTCTGAGCGATGTTGATTAATTTTAATATGTAATGGGAGAGAAGTTTCACCAATATATTTCATTTTACACATATCACAGCTTAATTTGTATATGACGTTATAGACCTGACTAAAAGGAACCAATTTTAAATTATCATAAATTTGGGACTGTAACGCATCAGGGCAAGTTTTGCAACGAGATGATTCGGACTTTCTATACTTAAGATTGTAAGGAGGAGAATATAGGTAACATGATTTCGATCCAGGAATATCCCTATAAATATTCGTGTACCGGGCACAATACTGTGGGAAACCAAATCATTTCTTGCCAGGAACTACAAAATTACTTAGAACATTCGTAATAAAAGAGTGATTTTATAGAACATATGTAAATCAATTTTGAATTTATATATTATTAATATTATATTAAAACCAATGAAAAATTAATAATTTCTTGATTAATTTATGCAATACATTTGTAAGATAATAATAATAATAATAATAATAATAATAATAATAATAATAACATATTTAACCTTGCATTTAATCTGGTTTAAATTCATAATAAACTATTTACAATATTTACAGAATCTTCCAAGCTAAAGCATAAAACATCCCAAAGCAAAGAATACTAAGCATTCAACAAAAAAAAAATAAAGAAGCTAAAATTTAATAATAAAATTTTAAATTTAGTTCTTAAATCGAATAAAATAACCATTGAAAATCTATAAAAGACAGTGCGAAAAAAATAATGCTCATAATAGTCAAAATGTAACCACATGAAACACTGAAAAAACATTTATATATATATATATATATATATATATATATATATATTACTAGATGAAGCATGCGTTATCGATGGTAATTTACCAGATCGATTTTTCATCCAAAAAATTCTGAAACTTAAAATATATATATATGCTTCCAGTGGTTTCCAAGAAGTCGAAGTTAGTTTCTTGGAAATTTTTTAGTGGAGTGAGAGTTATCAATGAACACTGATTATTCTGAAAATGGGGATATTAACTTCACTCTATCTCTCAATTACACACAAACTATAAACTTTTAATAAAATATCCAAATACTTTCGAACAAATGAAGTTTTAAATAGGTGACATTTTCTGTACAACTTATTTTGTCTAATCTATGTAAAATTTCGGAAAATACAAAAAATTAAAATTGAAATAAAGTTTTATTTAATTATTTTTTTATTTCATTTATTTATTTATTTATTTTTTTTTTACTTAAATATCCTTCACAGAAATAAATCAAACTTAGAAATTATTTAAGAAACAAATAGATAATACAAAGAGTTCTCGATGGAAATTTATTTGTTTCATTATTTCCTTTGAGGCAAATAAATTTAATGTAGATTAGCACGCAGTCTCTTGTGCTTTGAATTGAAGTTAAATCTTGCTATTGAACACATTACAATGTGTTTGATTACAGTCTCTAAAAATAAAGAGTTTAAAATCTAGAGTATTAAGCGTGAAATTGAAATAAATGAATTGATTATACAATAGCAGGTAAATATATATATATATATATATATATTTAACCTTGATAACTTCCATGTACATTTCAAACAGAAATTTAAAGTATGTAAAGATAAATATATGAAATATATTTTATTACTAAGATTAATAACCATGCAAGAAAAATTCTTCGCATGAATTGTCATAAAAAATTAAACACAAGCCCCTGTTATTTATCATTATCTTCTGGATAATACATGTTAATTAATATTATATAATTTAATACCAAAGAATATATGTATACTTTACAAATTAAAACCATATGATTCACTTTATATACACCGTGACCAATAAGTTCTCATACAACTATTGAAGCACCTTAAAAAGTTGTACATATGTATTACTGAAGTCCCAATTATTTTGCAGGCAATTTAGTGTAAGGTATAAAGCTATTGCAAGTGTAAATGTTGTACTAATCATAATTTTTTCTTTACCTAGGTAAAATGAAGAAATTGGGAGAAATTATGATAAATAAATTCATCAAAGTAGAATAGCCGGGTGAAATTTTCAGAGACTTGAAAGCCCTGGGGGTGAAGAGAGATTTCATTTGCAGAACTATCAGAAGGTATAATGAGACGTCCACTGTCGATGACAGAAAAAGATATGTCAGACCGAGGTCCGTTCAGACAAAAGAGGCTGTGAAAAGGGTCAGGGAAAGGATATGATGAAACGGAAAAAGTTCTGCTAGAAAACTAGCACGAGAGCTCAAAATATTGCGGAAATCAATGTTAAACATTCTGAAAAAGGACCTTGTGTACAAAGCTTACAGAAAACATAAAATTCACGGAGTTTTAGAGTCTGCTAAGATGAAAAGGAAGCAAAGGGTGAAAGAAATTCTTGTTTGGTACGCTGGGGATGAATTTGTCTTTCAGACGGGAAACTATTAATTTTACAGCAAAGTCTCCACCTCTAAAATGCCAGAGTATGGTCAGTTTCTATTGATAACAATTCTGAGAGCCAGCATTACGTTCCGCGTTATCAAAATGTTTCGTCTCTGATGGTTTGGGCAGCTATTTCCAAAAAAGGAAAACCCCCGTTAGTCTTAATTGATAAGGGGGTAAAAATCAATGCCCAATATTAAAAAACTGAGGTTTTAGAAAAGTTATTAATCCCAAATGTCCAGAGTACGTATGAGGCGGAATATTTCTTCTTCCAACAAGATGGTGCCCCTTCTCATACCGCATGTGTGGTTCAGGAGTGGTGCAGTCAAAATTTAGCTGACTTTTTGCTAAAGAACGAGTGGCCGCCCAACTCCCCCGATCTGAACCCGCTTGATTATTTTGTGTGGTCATATATGCTCTCCCAACTGAATAACTATATAATCACCGATTTGAGCAAATTCAAAAATTTAATTTTAAAGGTATGGCAGGAAATGTCAATGGAAGCCGTGCATGCCGCATGTGATGGATTTGGAAAGATACTTAAGATCATTAACTAACTAGAAGTTGGAATTATATATATATACCATATAAAAGTAATATATATATATATATATATATATATATATATATATATATATATATATATATTACTTTTGTTGAGATACTTTTAATAATTTTTGTATTACAAAAAAATTAAAAATCAATAGGTTAATTAAAACTCTTGTATTTGTCTACATAATACCTTACATAACTAAGAGAAATATCTGTGAATTTAAAAATGAAAATTTGTATTTCAATAAAAGGTTGAAAAAAGTAAATTAATGCTTTATTGATATTATTCGGATATAGTGTGATGCTGGAAATCATGTAATATTTACATATACAGGGTAACCCTAGGATAGATTCACACAGAGGAGAGATGACTAGTCTAAATATTTTATAAACTTGATCATAGATGGCAACATAAACTTTCCTCGTTAGAAAAAGCTCAATGATTTCATCAATTGCTACAAGGAGACTTTTGATTAAAAAATGTTAACGAAATTTTTATGTATATTTAATGTAGTGGTTGAATATTTTTGTTGGGTTACGTATCTTAATGTTTTACAATGCGCACATTATTATTATTATTTTATACTATACGAACTTTTAAGGCACGTACATAATCCAATCTAAAACAATGACGTGCAGTAGTGGAGTGAAGTTTTAAATTAGGTGGGTATTTTTTCCTTTAGTTTCAGAAGAGATGGCCACATTGAATCGAGGAGAGATGTCCAACTTTAAAACATTAAAACTCATGGTATACTATCACCAACAAAAATGTTTTATGATATTTCATCAGTATCTGATGTAACAAAATAAGTTGAAAACGTACCAATTGTATTTATGGCATATTTAATGACAAATAGTTAGCTGTTAGTTAACATCACCAGAAAATAATTAAAAACGTAGAAAAATTCCATCCTAGAAACAAAGTTGATAAAAATAAATAAATAAATAAATAAATAAAACCGTAAAACAGTCTAGAATAAACGGGAGAAAAGCAAAAAAGAAAAAAGAAATGGCAGTAGCGAAAAAAAAAATATTTGAAAATATCAGATTCTACAGATACTGAGATGATAGAATTAGATGAGGATCATCTGTGTTAGTTGATGAGACTACTACAATACCACAACCAAAAGGAATAGCTGAATGAAATTCATAAGGTGCTTGAAGTGTTTCAAACTATCACGTTCTTTACTAAATGTGTGGTAAAATATTCTGGAAAGTAATGGATTACAATTAGTCTTCAAATTCTATTTATTCGAATTTTATTCACTCGTACTTCACGACATAATTGCATCTGTACAATTTACTATGTGTTTTTCATGTTTAACTATATAAAATGGGTTTCGTTTTGCTACTTTAACTTTGCTTTTTATTTCTTGAATTGGATGGCCATCCCTCCTTCACTTGAAGAAGAGATGGCCATCTTCCATTTTAATTTCGAATTAAATTTACCACTTTTTCATATATTATTTCCGAAAATAAGATGAGTATATGTATAATAAGTTTAAATGTGCATAATTTTTTCTTATATTTGTATTCTAAAAATTTTTATTTCAATCTTTGAAAAGTATTGCCAGTATTTTGTTAATTCTTACCTACTAAGAATTAACAAAATTAAATTACTCCTACAATTGCATGAGTATATCAATTAAAATACACCACATTTATAAAAATTAGCTTCCCCTTTAAAATAAAAAAAAGTTGCCTGAAACTGCATCTCCTCGAGTATAAGACGGTCCAGAGCGGCGAAAAAGGTACTGATGTTAATCGAATAGACCATGAA
>CAWVNO010000537.1:0-30000 GCA_963930645.1 Salticus scenicus | reverse complement strand
AAATATTTATCTTGGATAGAAATCTCTGTCATCTTAATTAACGAATTTATTAATTGAAAACATCATGTTAATAAAGGTAACTCTAATTCCCAATTAACAAATAGTTTCTCCAAAAATCAATGTTCCTTCAACAAAGCGTTCCACGAGAACAAGAAAGGAAGACAGAAAATTTTGTTCTTTTTCAACATCGATACGTCCGTAGCGGATCCAGATACAGTCGACGGAAAAATTATTAAAGCACTCGACCCCCTATAAAAAATTATAGTTGAAGTTCTGGGTTCGAGTCCCGGATTATAATTTATTAAAATTATAAAAAAAAACAATATTGTTTTTATAAATTTGAAAAAAATAATGAGATAAATAATTAATTGGTAATAATAATTATTAATTAATAATAATATTATTCTGCAACAATAATTTTTCCATCGATCGTATATTTACTGTATGAATCGGCAAAAAATCGATATTTGAAAGATTTTTTATTAAAATCTATTAAAAGGACTAGGAAATTCTGCAACAATATATATTTCATCTGAAAATGACATATTTATTATTTCGTGGGAAGGGAAATATTTTTCCCGTTCATATTTGTTGTAGTATTTTAATTTTGGTATTTTCTTGGCAATATAGACGATGCATTAAACATAGACATTGATCCGGCTCAGAGACAAAATATTACATAACATGAATTATCTGTCCTTTGGTATTTTCTTGGCAATATAGATGATGCATTAAACATAGACATTGATCCGGCTAAGAATATGAAATTTTCTACTCTTGTAAAAACTTACAAAGTTTCGAATAATTTTTATCGACAAAATATTACATAACATGAATTTTCTTGGCAATATAGATGATGCATTAAACATAGACATTGATCCGGTTCTTTTACTCAGTTATGAATCGGATAAATAGAATGCGGACGGTATTTTCTTGGCAATATAGATATCGCTTCGTTATAAATAATTCAGCGATATATTTTCATTTGTTCTTTCAGAGGATCAACTAAGTTTTCTAATTCATTTTTTGAAAAATTGCTCATCATCAGGTGAAAACTTTTCATCTTCAGGTGAAAAATCTATGACTATCAGGTGATAAGTCTATGATTATCACCAGTAAAAACGTTTTGAAATATTTCACTGAACACTTTTCTTTGTCATATATTTATATTGACATGGAAAAATATAACTTAGAAAAATACTATATGTAATTAGAATTTTTATATTTGAGATAAAATGTCAATATTTCAAATTTCACCACATCTTAGACTTTTAATGAGTCGTTATTTTAAAATGAACTATAGAAAATAATATAATTAAACAATTTTTTTTATAATCATTAAAATATTTTTTATAATTAAATTATTTTAAAATGAATAATAGAAAAATATTATTTATTTATTTATTAATAATTAATTAGTTTGGAAAAATAAATATGATTAAATCTTGGACTCGAAATAATAAATTAATTTTTAAAAATAATTTCTAACCAAAATTGAAAAAAAAAAAAAAAAAAAAAAAAAATTTTTTTTTTTTTTTTTTTTTTTTTAAGAAGAAAATATATATTTACGATATTGATAGTTTCAGATAAATATATTTAGAAATGATAACTTAGACTATGTGTTAATTTTCGAAAACTCAAAGCAAGAATTTTTAATTTTTTGAAAATTCTATTTATTTTATCAATATTGAAATTATAAATAATATATAAAAATAAAAATAAATAATTATAAAAGATTTAAAAAAACAAATTTCATTCGAGTCAAAAATGTAGTTTTCATTTTGAAAATTAATTAACAATTAATCAATTAATCAATAATTTTCAAAAATAAAAACAATTATATATTTAATAAAAAATATTTAAAAAAAATATTTAAAAAAAATAATTTTCAATTTAAAAAAAAAAAAAAAAAAAAATTTTTTTTTTTTTTTTTTTTTTTTTAATATTGAAGAAAATATATATTTACGATATTGATAGGTTCAGATAAAATTATTAAGAATGATAACTTAGGCTGTGTGTTGATTTTCGAAAACTCAATGTAAGAATTTTTAATTTTTTAAAATTTCTATTTATTTTATTAATATTGAATTTATAAATAATATATAAAAATAAAAATAAATAATTATAAAAGATTTAAAAAAATAAATTTCATTCGAGTCAAAGATGTAGTTTTCATTTTGAAAATTAATTAACAATTAATTAATCAATAATTTTCAAAAATAAAAACAATTACATATTTCATTTGAAAAAAAAAGCAAAAAAAAAAAAAAAGCAAAAAAAAAAAAAAAAAAAAAAATTTTTTTTTTTTTTTTTTTTTTTTTTTAATATGTTTATTGGATGTTAAAGAATATATATATTTATGACATTGATAGGATCAGATGCATTTATTATGAGGAAAAGCGGGTTATCAAAGATCAAAATATATTTATATTTGACTGAAAAGATAGATTTCCACCTGATGAGGAAAGATTTTCACAGGAAAAATCATTCTAAAATGGACCATTGTTTTGAAAATACAATAGTAAATATATATATAATTAAAATTTTTTTTTGAGTTATCTGTCCACGGACCAAACAATGAACTTATATACGACAAAATATTTGACGATCGAGGCCGCTGAAAAATTTGCAAGTTTACCGGGAAACGCTAAAATGTTTTTAGACATTTCGAGAACAATATCCTAATTTAGCGATAACAATCGTAAGTTTAAGCATATTAAAGATTTCTAATAAAATATTTGACGATCGAGGCCGCTGAAAAATTTGCAAGTTCATCGGGAAAACGCTAAAATGTTTTTAGATATTTCGAGAACAATATCCTAATTTAGCGATAACAATCGTAAGTTTAAGCATATTAAAGATTTCTAATAAAATATTTGACGATCGAGGCCGCTGAAAAATTTGCAAGCTCACCAGGAAACCGGACAAATAGAAATGCAAAGGATTTTACTTAATACATTATTTTTTATATTGCCATTCTGAAATGGACAATAGTAAATATATATATATATATAATTAAAATTTTTTTGAGATGACTCGGACAAATAGAAATGCAAAGGATTTTACTTAATACATTATTTTTTATATTGGGACAATAGTAAATATATATAATTAAAATTTTTTTGAGATGACTCGGACAAATAGAAATGGAAAAGATTTTTACTTAATACATTATTTTTTATATTGCCATTCTGAAATGGACAATAGTAAATATATATAATTAAAATTTTTTTGAGATGATTCGGACAAATAGAAATGCAAAGGATTTTACTTAATATATTATTTTTTATATTGCCATTCTGAAATGGACAATAGTAAATATATATAATTAAAAAATTTACGAGATGATTTGATGATTTGGACAAATAGATTTTTACTTAATACATTATTTTTTATATTGCCAGTCTGAAATGGACAATAGTAAATATTTATAATTTAAAAATTTTTCGGGATGATTCTGAAAAATAAAAATTTACTTATATTTTTTATATTGTCATTCTAAAATGGATCATAATAAATATATATAATTCAAAAATTTTCGAGATGATTTTAAAAATATGATATCATAAAATGTTAAATTATTTACTCAATATAAGAATTTTTTTTTAAATTTTTAATTCTATTTATTTTTATGGATAAAGATTTATTTTTTAAATGAAAAGTTTCAAGTGAAAAAACATTTTTTTTCAATATTGGTAAAAAATTTAACGTAAAAAAATGGGGCCGGACAAGGTATTGTTAACCGAATGGTTAACAATACCTTGTCCAGCCCCATTTTTTTACTTTTAATAACTTTACTTTTATAGCTTCAAGCTATAAAAAATTGTTATTAAGATATATTAAAAGACTTTAAAAATACAAGAAGAAAAACAAACAAAAATATAGTAACAATAAAAAAATTTATTTACAAAATTTTACAGTTTATATACACATGTGATGAAATTTTTATGTACAAAATAAATAATATTTACAATATATAACACATGAGATGCAATTTTTTTTGAAAAGAAGAAGAAATGTAAGTCTGGCTACTTATATAATATTAAATTATAATTACAATTAAATAAAATTAAGAACTTAACTTGAATATATTTATAATAAAAAAAAAATAAAGAAATTTAATTATTTCGCGAATCAATGGTATAAAAATTTAATAAATTTAACTCGGATATATTTATGATTTATAGAAAATATTGACTTGTAAAAAATTAAGATTTTACAAGTCAATATTTTCTACAAATTCTCTTAAAAATTTAGATTGCTCATTTTGTAAGCGTTGGTAACTCTCATATAATTTATCTAGTTTATAAGTTAAAACAAAAGAAGAAGATAATCTCATCATTTTTTCAATATCTTGTCCTGAACTATTGAAATTAACCAAAGATTTTTCCAAATTTTTTTTAACTTTTAGAGATAATTTTTTAACTTTTGAAAAATTATTGTGACTTACATTTCTTCGTCTCGGAGGCAAATTATGTCGATGGGAAGTCGATGCACGGGAAGTTGAGGTATGGTAAGCTGAGGCATGGGAAGATGTGAAAGTCTCTTGTTGATGAGAAGTTGATGGATGGAAAGATGAGGCAGCAGTGGATGAGGGATGGACAGGTGAAGTGACGGCAAATGAGGCATCGGCAAACGAGGCATCGGCAGGGGAGGCATCGGCAGGTGAGGCATCGGCAGGTGAGGCATCGGCAGGTGAAGCGGCGGCAGACGAGGCATCGTCAGATAACCGATTCGGAAAATATCTTCTGATGAAACTCAGAGGCAAGTCGGGACTTCCGGAATATTCCTCGTCCTCGGAGTGGCTGGTCCGAGGCGGAAGTCCCAACTTTTCTTCGAGTCCTTCGAAGAAAATAGGCTCTCTGCACATCGAACATTTCGCTTGTCGGTTATCGTGCACAAATTTAAAGCATTCTCGTAGACACGACTTGTGATATTCATGAGAACATCGCCGCAAAACAAATTTATTTTCGTCGTCGATAATTTCCAGACAAATCGGGCACTCCATCGTGTTGATGTTACGGAGAGAAAGCAAAGAAACTGAATGAGAAAACGGAAAAGCCTCTCTATATATACTGCTCGGCCGTTTCATATCGGAAAAACGAGGTCAACGAGCACTTGACCCACGGGGAAAAAAACAGGTTGAGAAACGAGTTTTTTCTCGAAGGAATGATAAGAAACCACTCGAATTTCTCTGGGAAAGTTTATATTCAGGCCGAGCAAAACAATTTTTATCGTGTAGATATCAGATGATATCTTGAAAATTTTAGGAGACACTTGACCTCATGTCAAGAATTCTTTCGGGATAAAGGCGAGAAAATAATATTTTGACGTCTCTTACAAAACATTAAGAATTCTTCTAGACTTTTCCCATAAGCTTTTTGAAGTGGCGCGATAAGATAATATTATTTTTAACTTCTAGAATTTCGATAAACTTTTTGAAGTGGTTTGTTTTTCGACCTACTCGAATATATTATCAAATCGCGATAAGATAAATATTTCTTTTTATAATTTTTCTAGAATTTCCCATGAACTTTTTCAAGTGGTTTGTTTTTCATCTATTTCAGTATTTTTATCATGTCGTGATAAAATTATCGGTTTAAATGTTACATCAAATAATTTAAAATAACAAAATTGCTAATTTTAAATCTTTAACACGAAATCTTTTTAAATTTTATGATTTTTTTATGGATATTGAAATTATAAAGTATTCGCTAAATTGAAATAACTTTTTAAAAAAAATCAAACTCAAAAGAAAATTTTATTTTATTTTTAAAGATTCTTCTATTTTAAATTTAAAAAAATAATTTTGACAAAACATTTTAGATTATATGTAAGAAAAAAATCAAATATATTTATATATAATTAAATTTTAAATTTTTGACAATTTTGTATTGTAGTTCAAAAAACTTTATATTTTTAAATTTTAAATGGCATCAAATGTTAGAAAAATCGATACATGAACCAAATTACCATTTACCTTATTAATTTAAGAAAAAAAAAAAAAAAAAAAAATTAAAAAATTAGTTCGAAATCGTTTAAATTATTTTCCAATTCTGCCGTTTGATGACCCGAGCCATTTTCTATTTTCTCGCATATATTTATCAACTGATTTTCCAAATATGTGCTTTGCCGATTATATATATAGTCGTTATTACCGTACTCGTTTTCAAACTCTGTAATTTGCCGATCATATATCATTTCGTTATTGCGATACTCATTTTCCAACTCTGTCTTTTGCTGACTATATATAATTTCATCGACGTCATTATAGAATTTTTTCTCTTCCGATACATTATTTTGAGACGATTCGGGAGACGGTCGTGCAGAAGAGAGCGAAAAATTTTCATCTTGAGAAAGATCTCGTCGCGGCGACGAAAATGATTCTTCTATGGAAGAAACGGATAAATTTTCATTTTGCAATCGAGGCGACGAAGGTGCCGATTCGTCTTCCATGGATCGGACACTCAAATCCAAAGGTCGAATATCATTCCGTTCGGGCGAAATAAAATCATCGGGTAATAGTTTCCACGGCGGATTTTGAAAATACGTATGGTTTTTTAATTTCTCATAATATTTTACAAAATCGGGCGAACTCACGATGATTTCGCGATTCAATATAGGCAGTGGGAAATGTCTTTCAGGTGGTGGAGCTTGGAGCGTTTCTTCCGGTCGAACAGAAGGCAATGTCGGTTGAGAAGGTACCAAATAAAATGTCAGTTGTGTTTGCGGCACCGATCCGTTGGTATTTTCTTCCGGAGACATGAAATATTCGGGATGAGTTTCGTGCAATAATTCTCGAGGATCCTCCGTTCGTGGCCGTTTCGCTTCGGGCATGTTACAATTATCGATATTTTGATTTTCTTCGCTTATGTGAGGCGTCATGGGTGGCAAATCGCAAAGTCTTTCTAATTTTCTCACTCGAGCCTCCAAAGGATTCACGCAATCGAAAGGTAATTTCGTACCCTTTCTCACAACGTCTAAACTGAAAAAACATTTTTGCGTCGTGAAAAGAACATACGTGGTACCGGCCGGGATTTCAAAACAGGTATTGGGAGACAAGATGAGTCGATCGTACTCCAATATGGAATCGACTGGAAAAAGTTTATCTTTTTTACTCAATTTCGGAGATTCGTTGAGGTAAAACAACAAAGGAACGTTCAAAACTTGTAGGATGTGACAAGTGTCTTTTTCGACCGTCCGTTGTCCGAAAGTGAAATAAGCTTTCACCAGAAAACAATTTTTGAAATAAAAACCGAGTCGAGTGTCCGCGTTGATCCTCGAGGAATTCGTGGGAGGTATTTTATATCTCCTGATGATTTGCGTCCAATTGATGCATTCTGGAAAAAATTCTCGAAAAGTTTGACATTCTTTGCCGATTTGAATGACGTTCTGCATGAATCTTTCATTCATGGAGCGTTTACTGAAGCTGATCACGTGGTCAATGTTCATAAATAAAACGAATACGTGAACGGCGAATTTATTCAAGATATATTTAAAATTTTTTTCGGGATAAGTTATTTTTCGTACATTCGAAGATAGAAAATTTGGAAATATTTCGGTTTTGGGAAAGACATGACCCGGTTGAAAATTCGAAGAGGATTTAGTTTTGTTGAGAAATTCAAGTCGAAAATTCGAAGACATTATGAAAAAAAAAACAAAGTTTTTTTTCTAGGCTGCTATCGACTGAAAAAAAAGTAATAGGCGACACCGACGGTAGCAACGAGCAGTATGAAATCGAGTCGAAAAATTCCACCCTATTTATACGATTCGAGAATGACCTTTAGAACGACATGTTATGAAACGCGTGATTTTGAAATGCGCGATAAGATAACCTCGAGGTCGTTTTTTCCTTCTAGAACATTCTTTTAGGGTGTGACCTCGTGACTCGTTTTGAAAATTTTGAAATGGTTATTTTCGACACACGCGATAAGATGTGACCTCGATCTGTCACGTGTCGGTTTTTTTTTTCCTTCCAGAACATTCTTTTAGGGTGTGAGAAAAAGCTGACCTCGCGACTCGTTTGAACTTTTGACACGATTCTTAAAATATTTTCGAGATAAGATTATTTTTCCCAACCTATATATAAGGGGGGTTCGCATTTCACAGTCGTTTCACTTTGTTTGCGAGTCTTTCTAGCGATGGTCGATCAAGAATATATTTCTTTAGAAACTCCCAAAGTCGAAAGAGTCGATTATAATTACGAACCATCGACGCCGAGAGCACCACTTTCCCCGTATTATTATTTGGAATTTGATTATGCGGCTACCCCGTTTCCGCAAGATGAAGAAAACATGGATTTTTCATCTCCTCTCGTCGAAACACCTCCTTCGAGTTTAATCTTGGAAAATGTAAAGTACGAAGAAACAATCTCCGAAAATATACAGAATGAAGAAAAAAATAGTTTAATTTTGGAAAATATACAGAATGAAGAAAAAAATACTTTAATCTCCGAAAATATACAGAATGAAGAAAAAAATACTTTAATCTCCGAAAATATACAGAATGAAGAAAAAAAGAGTTTAATTTTGGAAAATGTAAAAGAAGAAAAAAATGTTTCGACTTTCAAAGATGAAAAAACGGTCGAAATTTCTGCCGATCCCGAATCTACGGATGAAAAGAAAATTTTTTCAAAGTCGTCTCTGTCATCGAAAAGCGACCCTTCCGATTCAAAAGAAGAATGTCGCGATCGTTCGAAATCCTCTCTGACGACTTCGAAAGAATCCAAAAATGAAAAATCTTCTGTTCTCTGTGCTCGAGTTTCAAAAATCGAGAAAAAAAAGAAAGCCGAAAAAAGAAAAATGATAAAGCCTCTGACTGTCGTCGAAGAGTCTAAAAAAATGAAAAACGAACCGTTTATCGCACCGTCGGTCGAATTATGGAAAGCGGCGAAACAAAAACATTTGAAAAAATTGCCTTCTCCGCAACCGATCGTGAAAAAAGAACCTGCCGAATGTATTAAATTGAAAAAAATTAAGAAGGAACCCGCCGAATGTATTAAATCGGAAAAAATTAAGACGGAACCCGTCGAATGTACGAAATTGGAAAAGATTAAGACGGAACCTGCCGAATGTATTGAATCGGAAAAGATTAAAAAGGAACCCGTCGAATGTGTAAAAACTAAACTTGTATCGGAAACGAAAAAAGAAAATCTTTCTACGAGGGAGTCTAAATCATCAAAGAGAAAAATGAATCGATTGGGTGAAAAAGACGCGAAAAAGAAAATCGTCGAAAATATAAAATTGGAAACAATTCAAAAAAAACCTCAGACTTTGAAAAAAGAAAAATTTTTCTCCGGTGAACATAAATCGTCAAACAAAAAAATAAATCGACGTGCCGAAACCGATAGACGATGGTTAAAAAATTATAAAATTCCTAAAATCGATGACGATGAGACTAAGCATATTTCGAAAATGAAAGAAGAAAATGTTTCACCTAACGAAGCGTCAAACGAAAACAATGACAATTATATTTTATATTTGCATCCATTTGAAGAAGATTATGATTATATAAATAATTTTTTGGAAGAAGATGAAAAAATGTCGTGCATTCATTTCGAGACGACTATGACTATATAAATAATTTTTTGAAAGATGAAAAAAATACCATTTTAATTATTTATGTATTTTTATATATCTTTTTTATAAATTAAATATTTTTTTAAATGAATTTGTCTTATATATTTTTTATATCTTAAAAAAAAAAAAAAAAAAAAAAAATTAATTTGTCTTTTTATAAAAAAAAAAAAAAAAAAAAAAAAAATTTTTTTTTTTTTTTATGTAGATGTTTTCATTTTTTGAAAATTAATTAATTATTAATTAATTATTAATTAATAGTTAATTAATAATTAATTAATTTTAAAAAATGAAAACATCTACTTCTCGGACCGAATCGAAAAGAATCTTTTATAATCTTAAATCTTAAAAAAAAAAAAAAAAAAAAAAAAAAATTTTTTTTTTTTTTTTTTTTTTTTTTTAAGGATTTGAGATTATAAAAGATTCTTTTCGATTCGGTCTGAGATGTAGATGTTTTCATTTTTGAAAATTAATCACTAATTAATTAATTAATTAGTAATTAATAATTAATTAATTTTCAAAAATGAAAACATCTACATCTCGGATCAAAATGAAAAGAATCTTTTATAATCTTAAATCCTTAAACAACAAAAAAAAAAAAAAAAAAAAAAAAAATTTTTTTTTTTTTTTTTTTTTTTTTTTAGATTATAAAAGATTCTTTTCGATTCGGTCCGAGATGTAGATGTTTTCATTTTTAAAAATTAATAACTAATTAATTAGTAATTAATTAATTTCAAAAAATGAAAACATCTACATCTTGGACCGAATCGAAAAGATTCTTAAATAATCTAAATCCTTAAAAAAAAAAAAAATTTTTTTTTTTTTTTTTTTTTTTTTTTTTTTTTTTAATGTTTGATGTTCAAGAAAATATATTTATAATGCTGATCGGATTGAGTAAATTTTCAAAACTAAAGATTTAGCTTTTGTGTTGATTGCTGCAAATTCAACCTACTTTCGAAAGCAATGGTCGAAATAAAATTATTTTTGAAAAGTTATCGTGGAACTTTGAAATTTATAGGGTAAAAATAATAAAATACTTTTAAGTTATTTTATTTATAATATTTTTAAAAATAAAACGATCAACTCTTAAGAAAAATTCCAAAAAAAATCTATCTTTGCCTCAATGTCCAACCCGTAATAGGTACTTCACCAGAAATGATGTCCGAAGAATAAGTCGTATGACGGGAACGAGAACTCGACTCGCCGGGTTCCGATAGCGATAGGGTTTTAAAAAATCTCCTTCCCAATCTAGACGTCGCAGTTTAAAAAAAAAGTATGAAATATAAATGTACGGTTTGTCGGGGTAAGAAAGGAAATTTATTTACTGCCGAATGTAGACATCGTTTCCATTCGAAATGCGCCAATCGATTATATAATCAACGAAAACGGAACGCTTCGAAAAGAAAGGCTTCCGATAAAGATTCTAAGGATAAAAACCCAAACGTATCCATTTTACCGCCTTGTCCGTCTTGTAAAAAACGGTTTACTAGAAAAGATATCGGAAAGATGATGAGTCTGAAACATTTAGAAGAGTTTGAGCGATTACACGGCCTCGATTATTCAGACTCCGAACTCTATTATTCCGATTTGGATTACACCGGCCTCAACGATTCGGATTTTTACAGAGATCGGTCGAGGTCTCGATCGAGATCTAGATCTCCGTCGAGATCCCCACCACCCAGCATACAAGCATTAAAATATTAGAATTATCGTAGTAAAAAATAAATACCTTAATTAAATTTCAAAAAATACTATTTTTACATTATTTTTCCGAAAATTTAGTTAAATTTTCCTATAATCGACACACAGTCTAAGTCATTTTGAAAATTTAACTTGTCTTATCAATATCATAAATATATATTGTATTAAATAAAATTATCTTATAAAAAATTTAAACATAAAAAAAAAAAAAAAAAAAAATTTTTTTTTTTTTTTTTTTTTTTTTTTTTTTTTTTACGTTTGATGTTTAAGAAAATATATTTATGATGTAAATTGGGTTAAAATATTTTCAAAAATGAAAATTTAGTTTTTGGATTGACTGTTGCAAATACTACCGACTTTCAAAAAATGATGTTAAAATAAAATTATTTTTGAAAAATAATTGTGGAATCGTGATGCTTATTGCATAATAATAGTAAAATAAGCCATTTAATTACTTTTCGATCGTTTTTTTATAAATTTTAAAAAAATTACAATTTTTTTCAATAGATGCACAAATGAAAGTTTGCAATTAATTTATTGATTTTACGCGACGAGTTTCAATATTTCATCATCAGAATACTTTTCTGACCTCATTTGTCGAAATTCCGTTCAGTTTTCTATAATCGACACACAATCTAAATCATTTTTGGTAATTTGCAAATTCGACCGACTTTCAAAAAATGATGTTAAAATAAAAATATTTTTGAAAAATAATCGTGGAATCATGATGCTTATTGCATAAAAATAGTAAAATAAGCAATTTAATTAATTTTCGATTGTTTTTTTACAAATTTTTTCAATATGTGTAAAATGAAAGTTTGCAATTAATTTATTGATTTTACGCGACGAGTTTCAATATTTCACCATTAAAATACTTTTCTGACCTCATTTGTAGAAAATCCGTTCAGTTTTCTATAATCGACCCACAATCTAAATCATTTTTGGAAAATTGCAAATCCTACCGACTTTCAAAAAATGATGTTAAAATAAAATTATTTTTAATAATTAAACATCGAATCGTGATGCTTATTGTATAAAAACAGTAAAATAAGCCATTTAATTAAATTTCGATCGTTTTTTTTATAAATTTTAAAAAAATTACAATTTTTTTCAATAGATGCAAAAATGAAAATTTATGCGACGAGTTTCAATATTTTACAATTAAAATACTTTTCTGATCACATTTGTCGAAATTCCGTTCAGTTTTCTGAAATCAACACACAATCTAAATCAATTTTGAAAATTTGAAAATCCTACCGACTTTCAAAAAATGATGTTAAAATAAAAATATTTTTGAAAAATAATCGTGGAATCGTGATACTTATTGTATAAAAATAGTAAAATAAGCAATTTAATTAAATTTCGATCATTATTTTACAAATTTTAAAAAAATTACAATTTTTTTTCAATAGATGCAAAAATGAAAGTTTGCAATTAATTTATTGATTTTACGCGACGAGTTTCAATATTTCACAATTAAAATACTTTTCTGACCCCATTTATCGAAATTCCGTTCAGTTTTCTATAATCGACACACAATCTAAATCATTTTTGAAAAATTGCAAATTTAACCAACTTTCAGAAAATGATGTTAAAATAAAAATATTTTTGAAAAATAATCATAGAATCATGATGATTATTGTATAAAAATAGTAAAATAAGCAATTTAATTAAATTTCGATCATTATTTTACAAATTTTAAAAAAATTACAATTTTTTTTCAATAGATGCAAAAATGAAAGTTTGCAATTAATTTATTGATTTTAGGTGACGAGTTTCAATATTTTACCATCAGAATACTTTTCTGACCCCATTTATCGAAATTCCGTTCAGTTTTCTATAATCGACGCACAATCTAAATCATTTTTGAAAAATTGCAAATCCTACCGACTTTCAAAAAAATGATGTTAAAATAAAAATATTTTTGAAAAATAAACATCGAATCATGATGCTTATTGTATAAAAACAGTAAAATAAGCAATTTAATTAAATTTCGATCGTTTTTTTACAAATTTTTAAAAAAATTGCAATTTTTTTCAATAGATGCACAAATGAAAGTTTGCAATTAATTTATTGATTTTACGCGACGAGTTTCAATATTTTACCATCAGAATACTTATCTGACCTCATTTGTCGAAATTCCGTTCAGTTTTCTATAATCGACACACAATCTAAATCAATTTTGAAAAATTGCAAATTCGACCGACTTTCAAAAAATGATGTTAAAATAAAAATATTTTTGAAAAATAGTCGTGGAATCATGATGCTTATTGCATGAAAATAGTAAAATAAGTAATTTAATTAAATTTCGATCGTTTTTTTTACAAATTAAAAAAAAAATTACAATTTTTTTCAACATGTGTAAAATGAAAGTTTGCAATTAATTTATTGATTTTACGCGATAAATTTCAATATTTCACCATCAGAATACTTTTCTGACCTCATTTATCGAAATTCCGTTCAGTTTTCTGAAATCGACACACAATCCAAATCAATTTTGAAAATTTGAAAATCCTACCGACTTTCAAAAAATAATGTTAAAATAAAATTATTTTTGAAAATTAATCGTGGAATCATGATGCTTATTGCATAATAATAGTAAAATAAGCAATTTAATTATTTTTCGTTCATTTTTTTTACAATTTTTAAAAAAATTGCAATTTTTTTCAATAGATACAAAAATGAAAGTTTGCAATTAATTTATTGATTTTACGCGACGAGTTTTCAATATTTCACCATCAGAATACTTTTCTGACCTCATTTGTCGAAATTGAGTTCAATTTTTTACGCAATCTGTTGAAAATGCCAGTCTCATTCCTGATGGAAACGGAGAGAGTATTGTAAAAAAATAATGAAAATACAATCAAACTCTAATAATTTTTCATTATAGCTTTGGTGATCCATTTGCTGGGGGAAAAAAGATTTCTGCAACAGATGCCCTTGACACTAATACCGAACGATGTGAAAAATCGAGGCAACGGACACGACCGAAAACGGATTCTCTGAAGATTTTTCATTTTGAAAGCAAAAGGGTATAAAACTCTCTTGCAAAACCTAATTTTTTTTCGAATCTGACTCTGTCGAAGTAAAATTTAGACAGCTCGAAGATAAAACAACTTTAACATTTAAGACGGGTTATAAAAAGTTATATTTGAAAACGGCTTCCGAAAGTAATTGTTAATCTGACTCTGTCGAAGTAAAATTTAGACAGCTTGAAGATAAAACAACTTTAACATTCAAGACGGGTTATAAAAAGTTTAAGACAGATTATAAAAAGTTATATTTGAAAACGGCTTCCGAAAGTAATTGTTAATCTGACTCTGTCGAAGTAAAATTTAGACAGCTTGAAGATAAAACAACTTAACATTCAAGACAGGTTATAAAAAGTTATATTTGAAAATGGTTTAATATTTAAGACAGGTTATAAAAAGTTATATTTGAAAATGGTTTAATATTTAAGACAGGTTATAAAAAGTTATATTTGAAAATGGTTTATATTTAAGACAGGTTATAAAAAGTTATATTTGAAAATGTTTTAACACTTAAGACAGGTTATAAAAAGTTATATTTGAAAATGTTTTAACACTTAAGACAGGTTATAAAAAGTTATATTTGAAAATGTTTTTAACACTTAAGACAGGTTATAAAAAGTTATATTTGAAAATGGCTTCCGAAAATAATTGTTACTTTTGAATATACTCAAGAAAATTCATCTTTGTATTTTTAACATAAAAAAATTACAATTTTTTTTCAATATGTGTAAAAATGAATGTTTGAGGTTAATTTTTCGATTTTACGTAAGGAGTTTCAATATTTCACAATTAAAATACTTTTTCCGACATCATTTGTCGAAATTGTGTTCAATTTTCTGAAATCAACACACAATCTAAATCATTTTTGGTAATTTGCAAATCCTACCGACTTTTAAAAAATGATGTTAAAATAAAATTATTTTTGAAAAATTATCATGGAATCGTGATACTCATGAGATAAAAATAATAAAATAACCCATTTAATTACTTTTCGGTCGTTTTTTTTCAATTTGTAAAAAAATTACAATTTTTTTTAAATATGTGAAAAATGAAAGTTTGTAGTTTATTTATTGATTTTATACAATAAGTTTCAAAATTCTATAGTTGGTGCTGACCAATATCACCAATATATATTTTGTTTAACATTTACCAAGGATGAGAAAAAAAAAAAAAAAAAAAAAAAAATTTTTTTTTTTTTTTTTTTTTTTTTTTTGATGTTCAAGAAAATATATAAATGGTTCGGTTTTTCTAAAAGTCTTCATAATTTCTTGACAAACAATTCTTTCTATGAAATTGACGTCAAGGTGATGACGTCATTGTTACTATTTTTAGAAAACTAAATGATTGACTTGCATCTCGGAGATTTGATTTTTGGAAAATGAAATCTGGCCAAAACCGATCGTTGCCCATGAAATTTTAATCGACAAGCACAAGTGACTTTTAACCATTGGTTTCTATGGAGAAGAAAATTTGAAACTAAGTGACTTTTAATTTTTTATTTTATTTTATTTATTTATTTATTTTTTTTTTTATTTTTTTTTTTTTTTTTTGTTCTAAAATATTTATATATGAGACGTTAGTAGTGTATTGCTTAAAACTATATGTTACAATATGGTTGCAGGCAAAGAATTAAAACGTTATTCCAATGCTCTCTATTGGGATAATTTTTCGTTTACGTGTCCACATTCGGACTGCGGAAAACTTCTCCTTGCGAAAGAATACGAAGCCCATTGTACAGAAAAACACGGGTTGAATCGTTTTACGTGTTGCGTTTGGTGTTCGGGCGAGGTAACATTTCCTAGATGGCAAAAAAATGACAATGCCGAACATCTCTTAGAATGTTATAAGAAATTCAAATTGGGTTTGGCTCTCCGTGCAAAACGAAAAATTGAAAAAGAGGATTCGTCATCATCGGCTATTCCGAAAAAAATAAAAATGACGAGTTTGAAATTTTTCGATTTCACGCCCATGTGCGAAAAAGATTTGTTTTTCGGGCACGAGAAAATATCCGACATCGAAGAATATTACACGGAACCCGTTTGTCCTTTGGATCTGAGCGACGAAATCTTATCCGTGCCTTTCAAAGACGAAACTTTAAATTTGGCCGCCGCTTGCGTTCAAAAATATATTCGAGGAGGTCACGTCTGGTTGCATGTCATGGTGCGGGCGGTGGTTTATGAAAGTTTCGTCCGAGCCGCCGAAAAAGACAACGAAGATAGCTTCGGCGAGGAAAGTGTCAAAACCATACCTTTTTCTTGTTGGTGCGACGGCGGAACCCAATCCGAGGCTCGTTTCAGACAACACAGACACATGATCGTCGTTTCGCGTTCTCTGCGCGATTTCAGACGCGTGTGGAAAAGGGTCGTCCTACCGAGAGACGCGATAAAGCCTTATCCCAAATTCAAATGTAAGAATTATAAACGGATCAAGTCCGAAATGCATCTGGTGAACGCGATGGGATATTTGAGCCAACGTAAATCCGGATGTAATTTTAATTTTCGCAAGGACAAATACGAAAAATATTACGACGAGGAGGATGTTTCTTTTCTCGACGACGAACAAAAAATTAAAAGGAAACATGGAAAAAAAGAAAATCATTTTTGCATCTCGGAAACATTACCTTCGGATTACAGATTGGTTTTGGCGACGATGTGGGACGGGGCGTCCTAAAATTGATCGGACAGAATTATAACCGTTGCGATCCAAAAAAATTACTTTACGTTCCGATGAAAAAGACCGATTCGAAATGGAAAGTTCAAGTCAAGAACTTACCAGGGATCGAGATGAATTTGGTGTTGCCGGTGACCGAAAATGTCAAATTTTCCAAAGAGATCACGGATCGCTATTTGCATTTGAACGATGGGAAAAAATTATATTTTGCAGAACTGGGAAAGGAAAAACAAAAATATAGAAAGTTAAAAAAAGACGTCGATTACGCGTTGTTTTACCGAGCCGTGGAAAACGATTGGTGGAAAACTTGTCCGAGACAGCAAGCGTGTTTGGACTGTGCGAAACCGATCGTGGAACGTTGCGACGAATTGGAAAATTTACGAGCGGAAACCGAAATGCGCCGCGAAGAAGAAATTAGGGAATTGAAATGTAAATTGAAAACTATGGAAGATTTGTTTCAAGAAGAATATAAATCGCTTCGGATTAAAAATGACTCGCTTCAAGGAGAAAATAGATCGCTTCAAGATGAAATTAAACAATTATGGAAAAAAATCGAATATTTGAGAGAAACTGAAATCGTTGAACTAAAAAGAAGACTGTCTAAATATGAAAATGTTGACTAATCATAAACTTTAATGATTCGCGGATTCTAAACGACTTAATTTTTTCTTCGAACATAAATCGAAAAAAATTTTTGATTTATTTTTCATTTTCAAAAATTTGATTCAAAAAAAAAAAAAAAAAAAAAAAAAAATTTTTTTTTTTTTTTTCCAAGAAAATATATTTATAATGTAGATCGGATTAAGTACATTTTTAAAAATGAAGATTTAGCTTTTGTGTTGACTATTGCAAATTCAACCGACTTTCAAAATTTTGGTTAAAATTAAATTAAAAATTAAATTACAATATGTTTTTTAATTTTACATAATAACTTTTCAAAATTCCATAATTAGGTTTTAAAAATACTATTTTTTACATTATATTTCAAAAATTTGGTTAAATTTTTCTATAATCAATGCACAGTCTAAATCATATTTGAAAATTTAACTTATCTTGATTAATATCATAATATATATATATATATATATATTTAAATGAATTTATCTTATTAATTTTTTAAATAAAAAAAAAAAAAAAAAAAAAAAAAAAATTTCTTTTTTTTTTTATGTTCGATGTTGAAAAAAAAATATAATACAGATCGGATTATCATTTTCAAAAATGAAGACTTTGCTTTCATGTTGACTATTGCAAATTCAACCAACTTTCGAAAAATGTGGTTAAATTAAAAATTATTTTTCAAAACTAATTATGAAATATTAAAATCATCGATAAAAAATATTTTAGGAGAAATTTCGGAAAAATAAAGACTCAAATAAAATTTTACTTATTACATTATTTTTTAGATTGTCATTCTAAAATGGACAATAGTAAAATATTTAAATTTTAAAAAGTTTTGAGATGATTCTGAAAAATAGAAATGCAAAGGAATTTTACTTATTACATTATTTTTTGCATTGTCATTCTAAAATGGACCACAGTAAATATTTATAATTTAAAAATTTTTCGGGATGATTCTGAAAAATAGAAATTTACTTAATATATTTTTTGCGTTGTCATTCTAAAATGGACCACAGTAAATATTTATAATTTAAAAAATACAAATTATTTACTCAATGCAAGAATTTTTAATTTCTATTTATTTTATAGATAAAGATTTATTTTTTTTTAAATGGAAATTTCAAGTGAAAAAATATGTTTTTCCAATATTGGTAAAAAATTAAACGTAAAAAAATGGGGTCGGACAATGTATTGTTAACAATACATTGTCCAACCCCATTTTTTTACTCTTAATAAATTTACTTTTATAGCTTTTAGCTATAAAAAAAATTATTTTATTAAGAAAAGACTTTAAAAAATAACAAATTATTAAATTTACTTTTTAAAAAAAATTCCAAGTATTTATCTCAATATGAAAAAATCAATAATTTTTTTTAAGATTTATTTTAAAACTAGTTTCAATATTGGTTCATCGTTCGACGCAAAAAAATGGGGTCGGACGAGATATTTGTTAGCCGAATTTTTTTTTTGGCTAACAATATCTCGTCCGACCCCATTTTTTCACTCTTAATAGAATATTTTACTTTTTTCAATAGCTATAGAGCCATTAAAAAACAATTTTTTTCTATTAAGAATTTTTTTTAATTTCTTCTCTGATCCAATCGGCGAAGGCGGCACACTCTTGCATGCTGCAATGGCATCTTTTCGTAGTATTTTTAAATTTGTTGTGATACCCGCAGTCTCGTACGTCGGGCATCGGCAGGTCGTCGAACTTCGGACAGTCGAAATTTTCCAAGTTGACCGACGGTATGCCGAGTTTTTCTAATAAATTTCTCTCTTCTTCGCCACCCTTGTACGCCACTACGGTTTTCTCGTCCGTTTTGTAATTTTTATACAAGTTTTCCATTAAAGGTCCCAACGTGTGTAAAAATCTCACATCTTCGCGATACTGCGCCCTCAAAGAGAGTCTGTGAACGTTATGCGAACAATATCTCACGGTTTTCCAATCGTTTGTTCGCCAATCGTTTTCTTTTATCTCGGGTACGAGATGATTCAAATGAAATCGGACGCAATCCACGCGAGGTTTCGTTATCCCCGCGTAGCCCAACTCTCTCGGGTAAAAAGATGCTTTTTTGTTTTTACCTTTGATGAAAAACCCGTCCAAGTCGATGACGAGACAAATATCGTTCAGATCGATGAAGTTTTCCATGACTCGTGAGAAAAAAAAAATCAACTAAAAAATTTTCCGACGGCAAACAAAAAACAAAGTTTCAACCTCAAAAAAAACAAAAGTTTTCCGACAGCAAAAAACAAAGTTTCAACCCTAAAAAACAACTAAAAAATTTCCAACAGCAAAAAAAACAAAGTTTTTCCGACAACAAACAAAAGTTTCAACGTGAAAAAAGCAAAGTGTGTCTGAGAAAAATAAGCTTGGACAAACTAGTTGCAGACTGCCGATATGAGAGAAAACGCCTCTATTTATACTCAAAAACCCTTGCTTTTACTAATGTTACCTCGTAGATATCATCTTGCAATCTGTCCTTTTGAACCGTTACCAAATATCACGCGATGTTTTTCCTTCTTCCTTATCAGAAACCTATTGACCTCGACCCTTGCTTTTTTACAAATACCCCGCAGACAGACATCTTGCAATCTGTCCTAAATACTTTGAATCGTTACAAAGATGTTTTTTTTCGACCTCCTTCTCGAAACCTATTGACCTCGCATGAGATTCATTTTCTCGTGATAAAATATCTTTTTTTAACCTTTTGAACTTGTCGGATCCACTTAAAAAATTACTTTGAACCTTTACGAAATATCACGCGATGTTTTTCCGGCCTCCTTCTCAAAACCTATTGACCTCGCATGAGATTATTTTTCTAGCGATAAAATATCATTTGTTTTTTTTCACCTTTTGAACTTGTCCGATCCACTTAAAAAAAATGTAGGAAAATATAAATAAATTTTTATTTCCATTCTCATACAAAGTTATTTATAAAAATTAAATAAAATTTTCTTCGTATGGATAATCTTTTAAACCCGATTCACCTTATTACTTTTTTACATTTATTTAAGAAATTTTTACATATTTAAAGAAAATATTAAAAAGTTATTGTTATTTATTTTATCAATATTTCAAAAATCTATAATTAGTTTTCAAAATTAATTCTATAATTAGTTTTTAAAATTAATTCTATAATTAGTTTTTAAAATTAATTAATTAGTTAATTAACAAATCATTAATTTCCAAATTTTAATTTTCAAAAATGAAAAACGACTACGTCTTGGACTCGAAGGTAAATTCAATTTTCGAAAATTTTTCTGACAGATAAACAAAGTTAAAAAAAAAAAAAAAAAAAAAAAAATTTTTTTTTTTTTTTTTTTTTTTTTTTTTTTTTTTAACTTTGTTTATCTGTCAGAAAAGATTTTCGAAAATTGAATTTACCTTCGAGTCCAAGACGTAGTCGTTTTTCATTTTTGAAAATTAGTTAATTAATTAACGATTAATTAACTAATTAATTAATTTTCAAAAATGAAAACGACTACATCTTGGACTCGAAGGTAAATTCAATTTTCGAAAATCTTTTCTGACAGATAAACAAAGTTAAAAAAAAAAAAAAAAATTTTTTTTTTTTTTTTTTTTTTTTTTTAAGAAAAGATTTTCGAAAATTGAATTTACCTTCGAGTCCAAGACGTAGTCGTTTTTCATTTTTGAAAATTAGTTAATTTTTATTTTATTTTATTTTATTTTTTCTCCAAAGTATAAAACTATATATAAATATTTATTTCTACCGAATTTTTTCAAATATTCATTTTCCTGTCTTCGAACTGTTTTGGTTATTGAAAGCGAATTACAATTGAATAATTATTTTAGAAGTTAAAAACTAAAGCCTTACCTTTTTAATTGTTTTTATTATTTTTTAATCTTGTAAAAACATGTAATTTATTATTTTTTAATCTTGTAAAAACATGTAATTTATAATTTTTCTATTCTTGTAAAAACATATAATTTATAATTTTTCTATTCTTGTAAAAACTTATAATTCTATAATTTTTCTACTTTTGTAAAAACTTACAAAGTTTCGAATAATTTTTATCGACAAAATATTACATAACATGAATTGTCTGTCCGGATTAACTTATATACGATAAAATATTTGATGAAATTTACAATAAAAAGCATAGAATTCCGATTGGCTAAAGCGATGTTTTCTTGTCCTCGTACTCAGTGAGGTGCGAAACGGTCATTTCTCGGGAAATAAATTCAAGCTATTTTCAAATATAACTTTTTATAACCCGTCTTATATGTTAAAGTTGTTTTATATTCGAGCTGTCTAAATTTTACTTCGACAGAGTCACGGACCAAACAATGAACTTATATACGACAAAATATTTGATGAAATTTATAATAAAAAATCAAAATCATAGAATTCCGATTGGCTAAAGCGATGTTTTCTTGTCCTCGCACTCAGTGAGGTGCGAAACGGTCATTATAAATTCTGCCCATATATCTAAATATTACATAACATGAATTATCTGTCCACGGACCAAACAATGAACTTATATACGACAAAATATTTGACCATTGAGGCTGCTGAAAAAATTTGCAAGTTCACCGGGAAACGCTAAAATGTTTTTAGACATTTCGAGAACAATATCCTAATTTAGCGATAACAATCGTAAGTTTAAGCATATTAAAGATTTCTAATAAAATATTTGACGATCGAGGCTGCTGAAAAATTTACAAGTTCATCGGGAAAAACGCTAAAATGTTTTTAGACACTCAAAAATGAAAAGACATTTCGAGAACAATATCCTAATTGAGCGATAACTTATCTTGATCTTTTTGTAATTACTGCTAGTTTGAAATTCTTGTTTGAAATTATAACGTAGAAAACGCTAAAATGTTTTTAAGACACTCAAAAACGAAAGACATTTCGAAAACAATATCCTAATTTAGCGATAACAATCTATCATAATTTATCTTGGTCTTTTTGTAATAACCTGTTTGAAATTATAACGTAAGTTTAAGTATATTAAAGATTTCTGATTGTTGTTTTGTATATGATGTTGAGCTGAAAAATTTGCAAGTTCACCGGGAAACGCTAAAATGTTTTTAGACACTCAAAAATGAAAGACATTTCGAGAACAATATCCTAATTTAACGATAACAATCTATCATAATTATTTTCTATTGTTCTTTCAGAGAATTAACTAATTTTTATATCGTTACTCGAAAAATATTATATTTATGAAATTGGAAGATTATCAAAAAGATATTTTTTATTGGAAAACGATTTGATATTTAAAAAGCAATCTCATTTGTTTTTTTTGTAAATGATTTTGATTAGCGCGGTGTAAAAAACCCTTGCTTTTACAAAAGTTGCCCCGTAGGTAGACCTGACCTCGCATGAAATCACGATACAAATATTTTTTTTTTCATCGTGAACCCGTCCCAAATACTTTGAACCGCGATGCTCTCGACCTCACGATCAATTTTGTAGAATTTGATTTCAAAATCTTAACCCCGATAATCGAGTTTATCTTTTTCTCACGCAAAATAATTTAGAAAAAGATAAACGCATTTCTTTTTCCCCGTGACCTCGATTCTCACGAAATCACGCGACCTGATAAAGAGTATTTGATACAAAGTGCAAAAAGTTCAAGTGTTTTGTTTTTTTTCCTTTTCGAGAAGGAAGAAAAAGAAACGTGTTTTTATCGAGATATCAGAGGTCAAATGTCCCTCGATGCAAAGTTAAAAAAGGCGTATATATAGCGACGGATTTTCAGTCGGTCTTTCAATTTTTTGGCGTTCTCATTGCTCTGCATTTGTGAGTTAGATCTTTTTTACATTATTGCGATGGAATGTGTAATATGTTTAGATTTGATATTACAAGACAAATATTGTTTAGCCTGTGGACATGCATATCACAGGACTTGTTTGAAATCCTATTTTGATCATTTGTCGGTTAAATCTACTTTCGAATGTTCCATCTGCCGAAGAAATTGTTTTTATCGTTGGCTCGAAAACGATTTGAATAAGTCTCGAGTTTCAGACGGGGAGCAGAGCCTCGAAGTGCAAGAAGAGACATCGAATTCATCTACGAACTCTCGAGACGGTCCAGAAAATTTCCAATCTCCTCCAAATGATTCGGAGCCGTCGAGCACCCGCCCGGTTTCGTTATACCTGGAATTGCTCTCTTCCGAAAGAAACTTCGAAGTGCCAGAACAGACATTGAATTCCTCTGCGAACTCTCGAGACGACCGAGAAATTTTCCAATCTCCTCCCGATGCTGCTGAACCGTCGAGCACCGGCCGTCCTCTTCTTCAATCGAGATATTTTCAATCCCGACCATCGACTTCTAGAAGAAATGTAAGTTTGCCACTTTCTGAATCCTATCGTCTAGCTAAAGATCTTCAAATAGATTTTAAAAGGTCGTGCCTTTTACTTCATAATAATAATTTCAATATGATAAAATTAGTTTCTTTAAAATTTAACAAATTGAAATGCAGTGTCCGGGAAAAAGAAAAAATTCAACGTTTATTACTTAGATATGAATTTTTAAAAGATGAAAATATGAGTTTCTTAGCAGAATTTAATAAAACTTTTAATGATATTTTAATGAGTCGATAAATATTTTTTTATCTTTTATATATGCAACTTACATTTCTTCTACTTTTTTGAGAAAAAAATATATTCATTTTAAATATTATTTGTTTTGTAAATATTATTTATGTATAATAAAACTTTTGTTATCTATTTGTATTTGTTTGTTTTTTTTCTTTAAGTTACATTGAAAGTCTTAATGATTTTTTATAGTGTAAAGCTATAAAAGGTAAAAAAATTAAGAGTAAAAAATGGGAGTTGGACAAAGTATCGTTGATCATAGTTTTTTTATGGCCAACGATACTTTGTCCAACTCCCATTTTTTGCGTTAAACTATTATCCAATATTGAATTATATTGAATTATATTTATTTATTTATTTATTTATTTATTTTTATTTTTATTATTATTATTTTTTTTTTTTTTTTAATTAATTTATTATTTCGAGTCCAAGATTTAATCATTAATTATTAATTAATTAATAAATAATATTTTTCTATGATTCATTTTCCATGTCAATATAAATATATAACAAAGAAATTTTATAACCTTAAATGTTAAAGTTGTTTTATCTTCGAGCTGTCTAAATTTTACTTCGACAGAGTCAGATTAACAATTACTTTCGGAAGCCGCTTTCAAATATAACTTTTTATAACCTGTCTTAAATGTTAAAGTTGTTTTTCGGAAGCCGTTTTCAAATATAACTTTTTATAACCTGTCTTAAACTTTTTATAACCTGTCTTGCAGTGAAGTATTTCAAAATGTTTTTAATGGTGATAATCATAGACTTATCACCTGATAGTCATAGATTTTTCACTTGAATATGAAAAGTTTCCACTTGAAAAAGAAAGATTTTCACCTGAAGATGAGCAATTTTTCAAAAAATGAATTAGAAAACTTAGTTGATCCTCTGAAAGAACAAATGAAAATACATCGCTGAATTATTTATAACGAAGCGAAAGGGCCGAACCGATATCTATATTGCCAAGAAAATACCGTCCGCATTCTATTTATCCGATTCATAACCGAGTAAAAGAACCGGATCAATGTCTATGTTTAATGCATCATCCATATTGCCTTGGATCTGAGCGATGAAAATTTGTCCGTGCCTTTCAAAGAAGATAAAAAATAATGTATGTACATATAAAAAATAATGCATGTAAAATTCTATTTTTTTAGAATCATCCCTAAAACTTTTAAAATTTAAATATTTACTATTGTCCATTTTAGATGGCAATATAAAAATATTTTTATTTTTCAGAATCATCTCAAAACTTTTTTTAATTTAAATATTTACTATTGTCCATTTTAGAATGAAAATATAAAAAATAGAGTAAAATTCTATTTGAGTCTTTATTTTTCCGAATCAATCCTAATTTTTTTTAATTAAAAATGTTTACTATGGTCCATTTTAGAATGGTCTTTATTTTCCCGAATCACCGTGAATTTTTTTTTAAATTACAAATATTTACTATGGTCTATTTTAGAATGATGATAAAAAAATTAATTCGTCTTAATTTCCAAATCTTTTACTTATCTCAAAAAATTTTTAGATTATAAATATTTACTATGGTGAATTTTAGAATGATTTTTCCCCATCAGGTGGAAATCTTTCTCCATCAGGTGGAAATCTTTCTCCATCAGGTGGAAATCTTTCTCCATCAGGTGGAAATCTTTCCTCATCGGATGAAAAATAACTTACATAAACATAATATTCTTCAAGTTTGCAGCATACCTTTCTTTGTCATATACGTTAATTGGTGTTGACATTAAAAATATAAATTAGAAAATACTATGTCCAAGTCCATTTGAATGGATAATGAAATTATTACATTAATTATTTTCACCTTTAATCTTTAAAGAAATGGGGAAAATATAACTCTAAAAATATTACATATAAATTTGAATAAAAAGTTTTATATATGTTTTTTAACCCTCACTCTTTCAGTTAGTCAAAAATAAATATATTTTCATCTTTGATAACCTGCTTTTCGTCACAATAAATTTATCTAGTCCTATCAATATCATATATATTAAAATTCAACCAACACTTGAAAAAAAAAAAAAAAAAAAATTTTTTTTTTTTTTTTTTTTTTTTTTCAAAATTGAAAATGATTAAATTAAAGTAATTTATTTTTCAAATTGAATATTTATTTGTTTTTATTTTTTAAAATAATTCATTGATCAATTAATTTTCAAAATGAAAACTACATCTTAAATTCAAATAAAATTTATTTTTTAATCTTTTTATATTTATTTACTTATATATTTATTCTTTATAATTTTAATATTTATAAAATAAATAGAAATTAAAATTTTTTTTAATTCTTATATTGAGTTTTCGAAAATCGACACACAGTCTAAGTTATCATTTATAATAAATTTATTTAAACCTATCAATATTGTAAATTTATATTTTCTTCAATTTAAAAAAAAAAAAAAAAAAAAAAAAAAAAAATTTTTTTTTTTTTTTTTTTTTTTTTTTTTTTTTTACATTTTTGATCTTTAAAGAAATGGGGAAAATATAACTCTGAAAATATTACATATAAATTTGAATGAAAAGTTTTATATATGTTTTTTAACCCTCACTCTTTCAGTTAGTCAAAAATAAATATATTTTCATCTTTGATAACCTGCTTTTCGTCACAATAAATTTATCTAGTCCTATCAATATCATATATATTAAAATTCAGCCAACACTTGGGAGGGAAAAAAAAAAAAAAAAAAAAAAAAAATTTTTTTTTTTTTTTTTTTTGAAAATTAAATTTTCCTTTGAGTCTAAGATGTAGTCGTTTTCATTTCTAAAAAATTAATTAGTTAATTAATCAATCATCGATTAAATAAATCAATTATTTTTTAAAAATGAAGACTACATCTTGGACTCGAAGAAAAATTCAACTTTTTTTTTTTTTTTTTTTTTTTTTTTTTTTTGTTTCAAGTTAATTATTAATTTTAAAGAAAATAATTTCTTTGTTTTATAAATTTAAATAATCTCAAGTTTTTAAAAAATTATAGATATCAATCAAAATTATATTATTTAATATTTGTTAGACAAACTTTCGTATTCGATTTAAAATTTTCTTCAAGTTAGGTTTTTCGTCCATCAACCAAAGGTTATCCACTTTCCGTCTTTGGATACGGTAATTTTTGAAATCTCTACCAACTGTTCTCTAATCCAGTTTGCATAAGCGGCACATCTCTCTTTGGGACACGAAAATTTTTTATTAACATCGCGGGCGTGGTAATCGCATTTCTTTTTTTCCGGCATCGGTAAACATTTAAAGTCGGGACATCCAAAGTTTTCGAGATTGACTGTGGGTATTTTGAGAGAATCCATCAATGCTTCGATCCACGGATCCCCTTTATAGGCTACAATCGGTTTGTCTTCGGTCTTATGCGATTCGTATAACTTTTTTATGTCGGATTCCATATTTTCATATTTCTCGACCACTTCTTGGTCAACGGGGGTAAATGGTAAACCATGCACTTCACTCGTCATATTTTTAATAGTCTCCAATTCCTTCCCAAAAAACTGCCGTCGAATTTTTTCTCGAATCCTCGACCCGTGCTCTTCGTATTCCTTTTCCATGCCGGCCTCTTTTAGAAATTCCTTGACACCTTCAAATGGGTTTTCGAATAATGTCTCTTGCATTTTCGTCAGATCGTACCTCTGTGAGTCGTTTGTACCGTCAATGAGGGATTCGTATCCAAATTCTCTCGTGAGAAAGAATTCGTAAATGGGAAAACCATCCATATCTACCACCAAACAAATATCGGATAGAGAAACATCCATAATTACCTTACCGTTTAATAAAATTAATAAAGTTACACGGAGTATGTTAACTATTTATATGTTTTAGATGATGTAAAAAAAAAAAAAAAATTTTTTTTTTTTTTTTTTTTTTTTTTTTTTTTAATTGATTAATTAATTAATTAATTAATTTTAAAGAAAATAATTTCTTATTTATTTCATAAATGTAAACAATCTGAAAGTTTTTTAAAAAAATTATAGATGCATAATCATATTATTTAATGTTTGTTAGATATTTTCAATTATATATAATTTTTCTTTTATAGCATCATCTTTAACGGTAGCCTTGGTATATTGATCATGTAACCATGCGTTTTCTTTTTTCAAACTAGTTTTTTCTTCTTTTAAAATATTAATTTCTTGTTTTAAGGTGTCATTTTCGTTTTTCAAAGTAGCAAATTTCGTATTCAATTTAAAATTTTCTTCGTGTAACCAGACATTTTCTTCCTTCAAGTTAGCTTTTTCGTCCGTCAACCAAAGGTTTTCCGCATTTAATTTGACATTTTTTTCGTTTAATTGAACATTCTCTTCATTCAACCTGTTTAAGTCTCTATTTTGCAAATAATCCAATTTTTCCCATAACCGTTTAATTTCTAAGAGCAACAATTTATTTTCAATTCGAAGTTCTTCTATTTGTCCGCATTTATCCTTTTCAATTAAAAGTTGTTCGATTTCTTTACATCCATCCGTCGTCATCTTTATTCGTTTTTTAAAAATGATTATTATCTATATTTTTTTATAACCAATATAGGATGTATACGTTGGGAGATGAATGATAACTATTGAAAATTGGAGTCGAATTAATTCGATTGATATTCAAAATTATTATTATTATTATTATTATTATTATTATTATTATTATTATCAATCGGTTAAATATTATAATGTATTTTTTTTTTTTTTTTTTTTTTTTGTGGGGGGCCAGCGCTCGATTAATTTTTCTGGTGACTGTAAGAGAAGATTCTCAATACCGCAAAACTAAGAACTCTATTATATTTACGGTACCTAGCAATACAATACATTATAATTTAAAAAATGTATAATAATGATTATTTATTTAAAAAAAATAATAATAAAGTTATTACAATATTTTAATTTTGCAATAAAAGCAAAAAATATATAAAATACAAAATCCATCATGGATATCTTTCAAAACGCCCTAGCTTCTAAAAAATCAACTATTTTACACGGTCATTATGGTCGATATCCTTCTCTCGTACAGTTTTATTTAAATGCCATACCAGAACTGGAAATCGCATCGGAATACGAATTATTATTTTGGTATCGTCATCCCAAAAGGCATTTTTCTTCTCGTCGTCTTTTACGCGTTTTAATCGAACCTTCCTTCGATGCGATCGTACCTCACGATGATACGTGGACCATCGTGCTGACAAGTCATTTGCGACTCATCTGGGATCCCCGTAATACGCGAATCGAGAAATGCGAAAAACCCTCATCGTTTCTTATTCCAAAACCGATTCGAGCGGAAGAAAATCAAAAGATAGTCGTGCCTCCTTCGAGTCACGTCTGGCCTTATCTCGAAAGTTTTTCCAACGATCCAATTCGTATCGATTTGTCTTTAGCGGAAAACTCTCACGAAGCTTATTTAAAACTTTTAACGACCATCGATCTTCTCAACGCATTATCAGTATGGTCGTTATCGATTAGAGAACATTTACGCCGAGATTTAATTGACAAATTGAATCCGAACGATTCAAAACTCGATAATTTTATTATAGAAATTTTAACTCGATAAAATTATATATTTTTTTACATATATAAAGAATAGTAGATAAATTTTCTTTTTAATCGTTTAAAATATAATACACGGGTAAAAAACTTTTGACTCTTGGAATAAAACGACCTCTTGATCGATATCTTATATTTTCTCCATATTTACTTGAACTACTTGAACAGGGGAACAGCCCCGGCTCACCGCTCGCAGAGCAGTGTTGAGCTATACGAGGACCGAAGTCCCCGTAGGGCTGTCCCGAGAAGATCCCCCTGCTGCACGCAGGAGGATCAAAAAAAAAAAAAAAAATTACAA